>CAUDMG010000574.1:295000-330000 GCA_958450375.1 Homarus gammarus
CTATCTTTACCTCACTGGGTCGTCACTATTCACTATCTTTACCTCACTGGGTCGTCACTATTCACTATCTTTACCTCACTGGGTCGTCACTATTCACTATCTTTGCCTCACTGGGTCGTCACTATTCACTATCTTTACCTCACTGGGTCTTCACTATTCACTATCTTTACCTCACTGGGTCGTCACTATTCACTATCTTTACCTCACTGGGTCTTCACTATTCACTATCTTTACCTCACTGGGTCTTCACTATTCACAATCTTTACCTCACTGGATCTTCACTATTCACTATCTTTACCTCACTGGGTCGTCACTATTCACTATCTTTACCTCACTGGGTCGTCACTATTCACTATCTTTACCTCACTGGGTCGTCACTATTCACTATCTTTACCTCACTGGGTCTTCACTATTCACTATCTTTACCTCACTGGGTCGTCACTATTCACTATCTTTACCTCACTGGGTCGTCACTATTCACTATCTTTACCTCACTAGGTCTTCACTAATCACGATCTTTACGTCATTGGGTCGTCACTATTCACTATCTTTACCTCACTGGGTCGTCACTATTCACTATCTTTACCTCACTGGGTCTTCACTATTCACTATCTTTGCCTCACTGGGTCGTCACTATTCACTATCTTTACGTCATTGGGTCGTCACGTACAGTCATTAAACACTATGGTACAATAATAATTACAATATTAATTATAAGAAAAAATTATTATAGCATAAATAAAAAAATAATAATTGAAAAACTTAATAATAATCGTAATACTGTATGTTAATAATAATAATAATAATAATAATAACATCAATAATATAATAATAATAATAATAATAATAATAATAATAATAATAATAATAATAATAATAATAATATGTAAATGAATAATTAGGACAATGTATGATACGTTTGATATAATAATTACAATATGTATAATTTCCCTATACATCATACACCCACACTATACCTACACTATACCCACTATACCCACACTATACCTACACTATACCCACTATACCTACACTATACCCACTATACCCACACTATACCAAAACTATACCCACACTATACCTACAACACAATACCAACACTATACCTACAACACAATAGCCCACACTATAACCACACTATACCTTCACCATACCCATACTATACACTACCCTTACACTACACTATCACCATCACAAGTGTCGCCACAATGAGGTTTAACACTATAATACCCACGTCTGTTATTACGTCACAATGACTCTGCCACTAAGGGCTAAAATAACCATAAATAAAATGGGAAAGTAACACAATTTTCTCTCTTAAAACAGAAGTGTAAATAAATTTCATCATTTGGCAGTGAATTGCTCAGCCAACAACAGTTAACAGCAACGGCCATTATAACAACCTGGATAATACGATATACAATGAAATATCACCTTCATATAAAGGACTTTCATCTCTATATAGTCCGTTAGATGGAGGGTTTCATATCTAACGGACTCTGGATATAACGGACTTTTCTCTCCTAATTGTCCGTTAAATAGAGGTTTCATTATATATATTAAATATAAGTTACTTTTGTTTTTATTGTTAAATCTATTTAATATTCCTTTGTTAATTTCTTCATATAAATATTAGATGCAAGACTCAGTACCCGATAAAACAGATTTCATGTGAAGATTAGCCACCCCAGCATATTTCACCTGATGCTAACCTAACCTAACTAAACTAACCTAACCTCTCTCTCTCTCTCTCTCTCTCTCTCTCTCTCTCTCTCTCTGTGTCGTCGTTAAATCAACATCTTCTCAAGTGTATTACATGATGACAACAACAACAACAACAACAACAACAACAACAACAACAACAACAACAACAACAACACCACATACGAAGAAAAATATGATTACTTTTCACACCATCATCTGACATTTTGGCGAAACACAGACAGACAGACAGACAGACAGACAGACAGACAGACAGACAAGTAGAACATTGACAGGAATAATAATAACCCAAAAAAAAGGTTAGCAAAGGAAAATATATTATTGAGGGTAGTTACGTGGCCTTAATGAGGGCACTTGCAGCCAGGTGATGATGACTCGGTAATCACCTCTCCCATCCACAAAACAACAACAGTCGAGGTTTGGTGGGGGGGTCTGGTTTCCGCCTCTGTGTTAACCCTAAATAGAGGTTAATCTCCTTTGTCAGGCGAGTTGACGTGTGGGGCTAATCGAAGACGCATCAAGGTAGGGAAGACGACGGCGATGTGTGATGATTTTGATGATGATGATGATGATAGTGATGAGTGATGAGGCTGGTGGTGCTAATGGCGGTCGACTTATGAGGATGGAGGAGGGTGACGTGGGGGGAGGGACGGAGGGAAGGAAGGGACGGAGGGAAGGAAGGGACGGAGGGAAGGGAGGGAGGGAGGGAGGGAGGGAAGGGAGGTGAGGGAAAATGAAAGGATGGATGTGAGGAGAGAGAGAGAGAGAGAGAGAGAGAGAGAGAGAGAGAGAGAGTGTGTGTGTGTGTGTGTGTGTGTGTGTGTGTGTGTGTGTGTGTGTGTGTAGCTCGTCAGGATAAAATAACTTTAGCCATTAAATACGTATTAGCGAGCTATTAAAAGGTCAACGTGTAAGGTGTGTTGATTAACTATCCATACATACATACATACATACATACATACATACATACATACATCCATACATACATACATACATACATACATACATACATCCATACATACATACATACATACATACATGTTTAAAGGTTGGTTTCACTGTCAAATATCATATGACTTAAGGAAATATTTACAACTTTGAGGTAGGTTACTGTAGGTTATTGTAGGTCACTGTAGGTTACTGTAGGTTATTGTAGGTTACTGTAGGTCAAGTTGGTAGGTTATTGTAGGTCAAGTAGGTAACTAAATCTGAGGTCTGGATGCAGGTTAGGTTAGATTAGGTAATTATTTTATACAACTCTTAACAGCCTGACCAATTATTACAATAAAATAATTAATTGAGATTTTCTACATAGTGAAAAGGGTATAAAATAGACTACAAAATAACGATTATTATTATTATTATTATTATTATTATTATTATTATTATTATTATTATTATGTGGTAAAAAGGTGTAGAGCGAGAGAGAGAGAGAGAGAGAGAGAGAGAGAGAGAGAGAGAGAGAGAGAGAGAAAGAGAGAGTGTTGCCCCTCTCCACCTTCCTTCAGCCAGTGATGAGTGTCTCTCTCTCTCTCTCTCTCTCTCTCTCTCTCTCTCTCTTTCTCAAACACTAAGTCAATCACCCACTTTCTCCCTTCCTTCCTTCCTCCCTCCTTCTCTACCTCCCTTCCTCCTCCCCCCCCCCCCACTATACTCTCACGGTCGTCAGTAGTACCAGATAAGTGGAAAGCAACAACTGGCCTCCTGACGAAGTACTGACGGAGGGGTGAAGGAGCGTAGCCACTCTTTGTTAAGCTATATATCTGACTGTGTACTTAATACTATTTATATATCTGACTGTACCTATATATCTGATTGTGTACTAACATATGTGACTATTTACTAATACTACTTATATACCTGACTGTTTATTTATATATATATGACTGTGTGTGAGTGAATTGTAACAACTACGATACACAATTGTAAAAATACTCACATGTATTATGGAAAAAGTTTATTAATTTGATCTAAGGAAAGTAATATCATATTTGAGTGTGTGTGTGTGTGTGTGTGTGTGTGTGTGTGTGTGTGTGTGTGTGTGTGTGTGTGTACAAAAATACCCTCACAGCAACACAAGTTTATCCGGAATTAAAAAAAAAAGAGGAGGAATGAAGCAATCCCTTCCATCCTCCAACCACCACCAACAACAACAACAAACACAACAACAACAACTACAACAACAACTACAACAACTACAACAACAACAAATACAACAACAACAAAAACAATATCACCAGTCGAAAGACAAACATCAAACACCAAACGGCAACAACAAGTAGCAACAACAATGTCAACAACAACAACAACAACAACACAACAACAACAACAACGTCAAAAACAAACAAGTTGGTAGGAAACAGTTACAAAGTTCTAGAATTTCGACAAAACTTTTAGTTGCAACATGATAATGATGTTAACTAGGACAGAGAGAGTGAGGGGGAGGAGAGAGAGAGAGAGAGAGAGAGAGCCACTCGCCAAAATTTCTGCACAGATTGCTCTCTCTCTCTCTCTCTCTCTCTCTCTCTCTCTCTCTCTCTCTCATTTATCTTCCTTGACTGTAACGTTGGCAAGTTTGTAATTGTTGTCACTGCAGTAAACTGGCGCCTGTATCGTGAGATCAGTTGACAAGTGTGTAACAGGATTACAGTATTCTAGTTCTTACCTTCTTTAATGTTTCTCTTCCGATTTGAGTTTTGTCTAGATAAAAAATCTATTGACGAAACACACACACACACACGCACACACGCACACACACACACACACACGCACGCACACACACGCACACACACACACACACACACACACACACACACACACACACACACACACACACACACACACACACACACTACACACACACACACACACACACACACACACATACACACACACATACACACGTGCACGAACTGATCGCTATAAGAACAGCCCAGTCCCAACCATTGTAAAAATTATCAATAACTTGTAATAAATCAGTGTATTCACTCCCAGTAAACACTGCTCCTTACACTGTCACTATGTTGAAATGAACTGTAGTCTGAGCTTTTCCCCATCTAAGTTATTATATGTCTTATTTGTGTCACTTATGTTACTTGTATATTATTTGTAATTCGCAACCCATTCCCCAAATATGTAACTGTATATTTTCAGCCTTTTGGCTGCCAAGCTCTTTCAATAAACCGTTAATTATTATTATTATTATTATTACACACACACACACACAGAGGTAAGGGTTAATAAAAGTGAGCAGCAACAACAACCAGAGAAACGCCTCGTTAGCTCAAACACTAAACAAAACAAATTATAAGAACACAAAAAAACACAATCTCATTATTACAAATAAATGAATGGTGTTTTTTTTTATTATTATTTCCCCGAATGATTTGACTTAAGTCTGAAGCGTCTACGAGTGATGTACTGTACCTTATTGCTGGGACTATATGAGAAGGGGGAGGAGGGGAGGGGGGTGAAGGGGGGAGAGGGGAGGGGGGAGGGGGAGGGGGGAGGGGGAGGGGGGGAGGGGAGGGAGGGGGGAGGGGGGAGGGGGGGGGCGAGGGGGAGGGGGGGAGGGAGGGGGGAGGGGGAGAGGGGAGGGGGGAGGGGAGGGGGAGAGGGGAGGGGGGGAGGGGGAGGGGGGAGGGGGAGGGGGAGAGGGGAGGGGGAAGAGGGGAGGGGGAGAGGGGAGGGGGAGAGGGGAGGGGGAGAGGGAGGGAGAGGGGGAAGAGGGGAGGGGTAGAGGGAGGGGGGAGGGGGGAGAGGGGAGGGGGAGGGGGAGAGGGAGGAGGGAAGTAGGGAGGGGAAGAGGGGAGGGGGAGAGGGGAGGGGGAGAAGAGGGGAGGGGGAGAGGGGAGGGGGAAGAGGGGAAGGGGAGAGGGGAGGGGGAAGCGCAAAGAGGGGGAGATAGGAAGAAAAGCAAGAAGGAGGATCAAAAGCAAATAAGGAAAAGCAAGGAGATGAGAAGTAAAAGAGGGAGCAGGAGGAGGTGGAAAAGGACTAAAAAAAAAATAAGGAGGAGGAAGAACAACGACGAGAAAAGGAGGAAAGAAGAGAAAGAAAGAAGAGGGTAAATAAATAGGCAGAAAAACACATATAAATAATTCCTTCAGACCATAAACGCTAAAATGAGTTAACGGAAGATGATGATGATAGAGGAGCAGGAGAAGAAGAAGAAGAGGAGCAGGAGAAGAAGAAAAGAAGAAACTAAAAAAAAAAGAGGAAGAAGATGAAGAAGAAATAGAAGGACGAAAAGGAGGAGGAGGAGAAGAAGAAAAAGAAAAGATCGAATAAACCAAATGAGGAAGAAGAAAAAACAACAACAACAAAAAACAACAACAACAAAAAATACGAGAATTGTGTTTGTTGGTACCGTTAAGACGTCTCCCTTCCCCTTCCTCCTCCCTTCCCTCCTTCCTCTCTCCCCTCTCACCCACCCTCCCCTCTCTTCCTCCCCTTAGTGGATCCACGCTGATAACTATTTATACTCGCGGGGTGTAAAGTGCCTCGTAAACAATACTTCTACCTTGAAAAAAACTCTCGTAGGGCGCTCACCGGGTGCTTCGACATACATAGAAGAACTTTGTAGGTATGTCTAGACGTGTAGTGATGTCGACCATGTTGCTAAAAGACTGGAGAATGTGGGGCTGGCAACATCGTGCAACCCCTGTCTCATTGATTTTTGCAGGTCGGTTGTTTACCCGCGACTCTCAGCCGGGCGAGGAGGTAAATAACATCATGTGACAATAATTAATTAGCCTCGTTGCCATGGAAACCAGCCGTAAAGACCCGCCGCTAGGCCAAATGCACGGTGCCGTAGTCCTTAAGCCTTTGTGGGGGGGGGGGGGGGGTGTGTGGGAGGGCCAAATGTGTTGTGGGGGTGTGAGTGTGGGGTGTGAGGGTGTGGGGGATAATGTGTTGACGGGATGTGAGACGGGGGTAGTGGGGGGGGGGTGACTAAGTGTGTTAATGGGGTGTGGGAAGGAAGTGTATTGACGGAGTGTGGAGATGCAATAACAGGTAGCACATACTGTACACTCGTAGACAATAGTTACATTCAGGTACTGTGACCCGTGTGTGTGTGTGATGTCAAAGTTAAATCATTATATCAAACCAAGTATTACCAATTTGATAACACTACCCCCTCCCTCCCCCCCCCACACAGACACACTACCTCGCACATCTTGAGTCACTTTGATAAACTTTAACCAAAACAGACTTTACCCAAATCATTCTTCTCTTGGTGACATGTTACCTTACAGAACATTATATTTGAATTTACCATTTTTTCCCCCTCTTCTCTTTGTCCCCGTCACTAGTTAATTATTAATAGTAAGGAAACAATTATTATTCCCATTATTTTTCGCCTCCAGTGTTGGCTAGTGTCCAATGCTATTATCTCTCGTCTATTGAGTAATGAAATAATTCCAAACTTGATAAAAACAGACAGACACACATACACAAAACACATATCCATCCATACATACTAACGCGCACACATACACTCACTCAGACAGACAGACAGACAGACAAACACAGACAGACAGACAGACACAAAAGGCTCTCCCAAGAACATTTTATATACCTCGATTCCTCAGTATTAACCCATTTACATCTTCAAGAAACATGAATATTCCTTCACCATCTACAAAGTCTCTATTGGAAGCTTCACTCCGGGTAATGTCTTTTTTTTTACCGAGCTGCTACTTTTACTTTCTTAGCTGGTGTTACTTTTTTAGCTGTTAGTGTTACTTTTTTAGCTGTGTTACTTTTTTAGCTGTTACTGTTAGTTTATAGTGTTGGTGTTACTTTATTATTTGTTACTGTTAATTTCTTAGATGTTACTGGTACTTTCGTAGATGTTACTGTTACTTTCTTAGCTGGTGTTACTTTCTTAGCCGGTGTTACTTTTTCAGCCGGTGTTACTTTTTTAGCTGGTGTTACTTTTTTAGATTGATGTTACTTTTTTAGCTGTAACTGGTACTTCCTTAACCCTTACTGTTACTTGATTAACTGTTGTTGTTACTTACTTAACTGTTCACGTTCCTTAATTGTTGGTGTTACTTTCTTCAGACACTAAGGTAGTGACGCTAATGGTGACAGTAATGGTGTCAGTGATGGTGGCAGTGATGGTAGTGTAAATGGTGTCAGTGATGGAGGTTTTGGTGGTGGTCGCAGTGGGGATGGTGTAAATGATGGCAGTAATGGTGGTAGTGATAATGTATTTTGGTGGCAGTAAAGACGGTGAGATGGTGGTGGTGGTGTTAGTAGTGGCAGTAGTGACAGTGTTAATGGTGACAGTGTTAATGGTGACAGTGACAGTGTTAATGGTGACAGTGACAGTGTTAATGGTGACAGTGACAGTGTTAATGGTGACAGTGATAGTGTTAATGGTGACAGTGATAGTGTTAATGGTGACAGTGACAGTGTTAATGGTGACAGTGATAGTGTTAATAGTAGCAGTAGTGACAGTGACAATAGTGACAGTGACTTAATAGTGACACCAACAATAATGGATGTGGTGATGTTGGAAAATTGTCTTTATCGACTTTAAAAAAAAATAAATCAATTATCTACCTGTAGAGATAATCACCTCACAGGTAATTAGTCTCAACCAGGTGTGTTAGTTACCTTCACCTTCAGGAGATAACAAGTGAGAGAGATAAACGAGAGATAAAGTCACAGATCCTCACCTTCATTTAACACCCACCCCACCCCCTTCCCCCCCACCACCCCCGTACAAGACTATCGTGGCGTCATGGAGCGAGAGGAGAGAGTCGGGCGAGAGGAGAGCGAGAGGAAAGAGTAGAGAGAGAGGAGAGAGGAAAGAGTAGAGAGAGAGGAGACAGGAGAGGGAGTAGAGCGAGAGGAGAGAGTAGAGAGAGATTAGAGTAGAGAGAGAGGAGACAGGAGAGGGAGTAGAGAGAGAGGAGGGAGTAGAGCGAGAGGAGAGAGTAGAGAGAGAGGAGAGAGTAGAGAGAGAGGAGAGAGTAGAGAGAGAGGAAAGAGTAGAGAGAGAGGAGGCATTAGAAGGAGTAGAGAGAGAGAGGAAAGAGTAGAGTGTAGAGCGAGAGGAAAATAGAGAGACAGGAGAGAGAAAGAGGAGAGAGGAGAGAGTAGAGAGAGAGGAGAGAGTAGAGCGAGAGGAGAGAGGAGAAAGAGAGAAAGCCATATGTGATATACAAGAGAAGATCTGAAGAAGGTGTTATCCAGTGTGACTCCCTATTGAAGAAGACAGGTTTTCTTCGTGTGTTCCAAGGTCCTCCTCCTCTCCCCCCCCCCCCCACCTCCTCCTCCTCTTCCCCCCCACCTCCTCCCCCCACACCTCCTCTTCCTCCCTCCCACCTCCTCTTCCCCCCCACCTCCTCCCCCCCCCCACCTCCCCCCCCCCACCTCTTCCCCCCCCACCTCCTCCCCCCACCTCCTCTTCCCCTTCCTCCTACTCCTCTTCCTGTACTAACGCCGGACTATGACCATTCAGAGAGAGATACATAACTACTCATAACTAATATAACTGTCAGGTGTAAACAAGAATAAACTACTCTATAACTCACAATAGTCCACATCTCTCTATGATCCTCTATAATGTATAAAAAAATAATAATCCTAATAATTGTTACAGTAAGATTTTATTCGTGAGTTTTTGATTAATTCTCTATAGATCATTATGTATGTGTCTAATTAGTAATAGTTTAATTGCTAATGATGTTATACGTTTAAAAATCTTATAATTGTTGAAGCGCAGTAATAACATTGTAACGTCAACATCTAGTAATAAATGAGTAAGATAGGAAAATGGAAGGAGTCAGTTGAGGTTTAGACACCCTAGCTTATTTCACCTGATGATTTAACACCCTAACGCTACCTGAAGGAGTTGCGTTAGGTTAGGTTAGGTTAGGTTTGGGTAGATTAGGTTAGGTTAAGGTAGGTTAGGTTAAGGTTAGATTAGAGTTTGAATATAAATTAACAAAGTAGGACGTCATTGGCTCCTATCTGTTGTCTGGTAGGCGGTGGTGCCACATCTCCCAAAGCACACCAGCCACTGTACCAGTTATAAATGGAGGCAACTGTCCTTTCGTGGTGGTGATATGTATGTATATTATATATTTTGTGTGTGTTTAAGTGCATATGTGTGTGTTTGAGTATATATGCCTGTCTGTATGCTTAAGTGTATGTGTACATGTGTGTGTGTGTGTAAGAGGAAAACATTACCAAGTCTACACAGTTAAATAAGCCACCCCCCCCCCCCCCAGATGATGAGAATTAGCCACAATTAACCACAACAATAACACTTGTTACATTTACCCGCCCACCCCCCCCCCCCCAGAGTTAAACGTCCCAATTGTGTCTTTTAGCCTGTTACTAGTACACGTTTGAATACTTATCAGGTTTGAGTTCTTTATCAGTAAACGTTTGAGTACTTCCCAGCAAACGTTTGAGTACTTATCAGCAAACGTTCCAGTACATATAGGTAAGACAATAGCAAGGAATAGTTATAGATATGACTATAATACTAGTTACGCGTATTATAGGAATAGTTGTAGATACCAGAATAGTGGTAGACATATAGGTAATGGTTGTAGTGATAGTTCCAATAGTGACTGTAATCTGTGGTGATTACTCCGGCGTCAACACACACACACACACACACACACACACACACACACTAATCACCATTACTAACCATACTAGTAATGGGGATAGTTGTAGTAATAGTTATAGTTCAGTTATGGGTTAGTTAGTTATGAAAGTTAAAATCCTCGATACATTTATTAACTTATATAAATTTATGCCCATTATATAAATTACTTGATGTATATGACGAGTTTATATTGATTTCGGTCTTTATCTGGCTGAGGTAAATAATAAACATCGGTTGGTCAGTCTTGGAAATTAGTCCTGGTGGAGATGGATGAAGTGAGGAAGGTAGAGAGGGAGGGAGGGAGGGAGAGAGGGAGAGGGGGAGGGAGACAGAGAGAGAGAGGGAGGGAGAGAGGGAGGGAGAGAGGGAGGGAGGGAGGAAGGTTTACGTATGTCCGAGTGAGGGTGATGGATGATGCTGGTGGTGGTGGTGGTGGTAGCATTGGTGGTGGTGATGGTGAAGATAGTGGTGATGGTGGTGGTGTGATGATATGAAGAGAGAGAAGTTAGTAGTGGTGGTAATGGTGATGATAGGAATGGTGGTGATGGTGGTGATGGTGGTAATGGTAGTGGTGGTAATCTTGGTAGAGAGGATTAGGGTGATGGGAAGAGATTAATTGGTGATAGTAGTAGTAATGGTAGTAGCGGTAGTAGCAGTAGTATTGGCGATAGTAGTAGTAGTAGTAGTAATTATAATAGTGTTCGTAGTGGTGGTGATAGTATAAACAGTAGTAGTAATAATTGAGGTAGTAGTCAAAGTAATAGTAGTAGTAGTAGTAGTAGTGGTAATAAGTGATAGTAGTGGTGATGGTGGTAGTTATAGTAATACTAATAAGTCAATAGTGGTTGAGACACGTTAAGTAAAACACCATTAACCACTTTGTAAACATATGGAAGTTTCAAGTAATGGCAGTTGTTTATTATGACAGGTGTTAACAGAGACAAGGTGGATGTTCAGGTAGGAAGATGGATTTGAAGGCCTGTGTTATATTAACAACCACTTTTATATCATTCACTCCACTACGCTGTAATAACATTCACACTACAAATACAAATGAAAAGACAACATTAATAAAAGTAGGTAAAAAATGATATTAAAAGCAGTGTTGACAGGTAAAATAATAATGAATAATAATGTTGAACACTTAGTGTAAGTGGCCGGCCACCACTAGGCTCCACCCACTTGCTCCTTGATCTGGCAACACTGTGCAGTGGCAGGAGCTCCCGCGCGCCAGATTGTCTCGTGAACCAGACTCCCAGAGGCCAATCCCCCAAAATGATTGGGCATCCTGGGCAATGATTGGATCTTAAACTTTGAGAATATCACAGCCCGGTAATCTTCTCCCTAAAGGTTAGTTATGGAGTTTATAACGACCTTAGTGCCGTTGCATAACTTGTAAATACGTAACCCAAGAGGAACAAAGCCAGTTGGGGGGAGTATAGTCAGGTTGCACAGGCAGACCGCTTTCTCGTTATCTGACGGATCAACTCTTGAGGGTAAACACACACAGTAAATCGTACTGCTGTGTGATCCATGCATATCTCACACATACACTGATAAAACAAAAATAAAAATAACAACATAATTACAACACGACAAATTACTTCCAAAAATGAGAAGAAAAAAATAAATATTCTAATCTCAATTATCGCACAATTGTGTAGTGATCAGCGTGTGATGCCCCATGATGTAATTGTATTAAGTCGTACGTCTGGCATCAGCGATTTCAACCAGAGGGAGGGAAGGAGAAGGGGGCGAGGAGGAGGAGAAGGAGGAGAAGGAACTCGGGTTTTCTTATTTCATTCCCACAAGAAACGGGAAAAGGTTAAAAAAATATAAAAATAAAATAAAAAGTGGTTAAGCAAGTGATGAAGCAAGATGCCGTTGTTATTTCTCCACATTTTTATTTCTTCTTTTAACATTGAGGATCATTTAATTAGTGAAAATAAAGGAACCAGTCACAATTAGCCAAAGACCTATAGAAGATAACTGGTTAATGAAGACCTCACTATCAAGACCATCATTATCAGTGTGTCTTACCTATAACAGGGACGCCGCCTAGAATGTTAAATTAACCCATCTACTCTGATTAGGATTAAGATATTTCAAAACAGAAAGAGAGAGAGAGAGAGAGAGAGAGAGAGAGAGAGAGAGAGAGAGAGAGAGAATTATCATACCCACACATCCGAAGTATGATAACTAACAATTACTGTTCCATGGAGGGTAATTCACTTGTTCACTGTACAACAAGGCTTGACCCCAGAGGTTAAATGTGTTGCTGGATTGTTTTTTTTTTTTTCTTAAGTTTTAAAAGTCTTTGGTCAAGGATACATTAGAATTTGTTACTACTCATTTTTGTTGCTGTTTGTCTGTCGGGAGTCTACGTTTATCGAGTAGTAGTGAGGATGTGTGATGCTTGAGGGTAGGGTAGGGTAGGGTAGGGTAGGGTTGGGTTGGGTTTACGACCGAAGTTAACCGTGTGTTGATAAGCTAAGACCGCAGTTAACCCGGTTCTTGACACTTAAGACCGCAGTTTACCGCATGTTGATCAGCTAAGACCGCAATTAACTGGATTTTCCTTCCCGTTATTGATTTAAAACATGAAATACTGACCTAAAAAATTGACAACCCCGATTAACCGACCCCAGAAAACTTGTGAACCCGATTAACCGACCCCGAAAACCGATTAACCGACACCTGAAACACTGAGACATAGGTTAACAGTAGAGAGATGGTTACAATATGGTTCTCAGCCGCCACTTACTGAGGACACCGGTTCACTTTGTTTCACTTAGGTTCACTTACCTCAGGTGCCCAAGTGACTTTTCAATTAAAGTTCGGTTCTAATCGATTTTTTTAAGGAACAAATTTTTTCATAAAGGATTTTTTTTTCTTGAGGGCAAATTACACAATTATTTTTTATATAGATTGTAAAAAAAATATTAATTATTTTTTTACGACAGTAGTGAAGATAACTGTGTTTTGTATGAATAAAAAATACGAAATTATTTACGATTTTATTTTTCTCATTTAAATGGTGCATTGTTTTCCTAAGTTGATAACACACACAGGTGCTATTCATTAACAACAACAAATAAATTACAGGTAAGTACAACAATATATTAAAAAGTTATGCCAGACGTTTGATGTGAATTAATAGGAGTTTAATTAAGTAAACATATACCTTAAAATTATTAAAAAATATATAAATCTAAAATAATTAAAACTAGCACTTAATAGCAACACCATCGAGCACAAATATAAGGTTTTCTGAAGACTGTAATTGTAATAAAGAATCATAAAGGCGATCCGGGATTCCAAGTGGCAGCGGGGCTCACACACCTCCGCCCTCTCGCGGGTTAATGGCATGATATCAATATGCTAATGATGTTATTGTTAACTTTATCGCGGATTAACCTCAACGGGGATCTTATCGTCCTTATTGTTATCACAGGTTCATATGACAACTGGGTTTAAGGCCTGGAGGAAATTCGCGTTGACCTTATGCAAGCAGGTAGTGGAGAATGGCTGCTAAGAACTGACTGGCTGGTTGGCTGGCTGGGTTCTTCCTCCTTCCTTTTGTTTGTTTATCATAGTTCTCACTTATTATCTTTACCTTCTTTGTTGTTCAGGTGATATACAACATCCTATACTTGGTTTTGCCGGAGGTTACTCAACGTGTACAGCCCCTCCGAGTGACTGGAAATACACCTTTGTATTAATTTAGTCTGTTAAGCCACAGACTCTCGTGTCGCCTTCACCTATACCGGCTACAGGTAAGGGCTGAGATGTGTAGCCTATATTTACCTCATCACGGCAGGTATTATTAGCGCAGGAGTGAACGTTTTTAATAGTCTTAGTTGTTGATGGTGTTTCTGTACTACTATTACTACTTTTTGATCCCATGGCCGCTTGTTACCGTAACCTAGCTCTCGATGCTGCACACAGGAGGAACGAGAACAACAAGATAAGGGCAAACGGGGAGAGAATTCAGAAAGTTGATCAAGGCAGCTTCACTCCTCTAGTGTTCACAACCTCTGGTGGGATGGGACCAAGTGCAAGATGCTTCTACGCCAGACTAGCGGAGGTGCTATTCGAACAGAAGCAGCAGCCCAGAATTTATGTTACAGCATGGATGAGATGTCGACTGTCCTTCTCTCTCCTTAGGTCGGCTTTGCTCTGCCTCAGGGGAACGAGAGCATCGGCCCCCAAAGCCGACAACAGTTGCAGATATTGACTATGAGGCAACAGTCACTGAATGCCGCATAGATCTGCAGCTCAACTAACTCCACACAGCTAGGTTATGTATTAGGATATTTAATTTTAAGGTAATGAAATGGTGGCGATGGTATGGCTATTGGGGTTGGATGGAGGCCATTATTAAAAAAAAACTATTACTACTTACTAATACTACTATTACTACTACTACTATTACTTACTACAACTTACAACTTTTGCTGCTAACTACTACTACTATTATTATTACAACTTACTACTTCTACTACTACCACTTACTACCGCTACCACCATTACTACCACCACCACCACCATATGTTGCCGTTCACTCACTCTTTAAAAGGGGGGGCGGAACAGAATGTAACTCACCTGTACTAATTTTACCGGTAATTCATCTTAATACAGCATCGTCTACAAACCAGAACGGACAGGTGGGCTCATAAGTGATTTATCATCATATTGTCAAGATCTGCCCTCCCCATCTTTCTCGGTATCATCTGCTTTATCACTCTAACATAACTCCATCTTTATTAATATTTCCTTCATACCTCCGTCGATTTTAGGTTTATATTATAATTATTTTCTTTATACCTCCGTCGATTTTAGGTATATATATTATAATTATTTTCTTTATACCTCCGTCGATCTTAGGTTTATATTATAATTATTTTCTTTATACCTCAGTCGATTTTAAGTATATATATTATAATTATTTTCTTTATACCTCCGTCGATTTTAGGTATATATTATAATTATTTTCTTTATACCTCCGTCGATTTTAGGTATATATTATAATTATTTTCTTTATACCTCCGTCGATTTTAGGTTTATATTATAATTATATTCTTTATACCTCCGTCGATTTTAGGTATATATTATAATTATTTTCTTTATACCTCCGTCGATTTTAGGTATATATTAATATTCTACCTCACTCGCATAGCAAAATACTAAGAAAAATATACAAACTTTTATATCAAACTTTTTTAAATTGATTTTTTTTTTTTGCCTTAGATATATTGTTTATTACTTGGTCCAGAACGCGTACAAAACATGATGTTCAGGAGGTGAGGAGGTCGTTATGGTGGAGTGACGTTACGGGCCTCAAGCCACTTAACAGCCCAATTATTGTTTACATGAAATTACAGCCCGAACGGTAGACAATTATCTTGTTTATAAATTGATTACAGTTAACGATGAAGACTTGCGGCATCCTCACGTCTTGCGGCAACCTCACGTCTTGCGGCAACCTCACGTCTTGCGGCAACCATAATATACGGTTGATTTACGATAGTAAAATACAACGTGAATATTAAACCATTGTATGACGATTAGACTATCTATCTATCTATCTACATCGGCAGGATAATTGTTATGGCAACTAGCATGATAGACAGAACACTATAACAGCACCTTATAGTATCATGCCTTAACGAGATCTATCATGTGATTAATAAATGTTAATAATATACTAATGACTTTTGTATAGGAAGACTTTTTGTATTATTTTGTATGATGTACATTTTAGATACAGTTGTCGATTTTGAACTACCCAACTGTAATAATAATAATAATAATAATAATAATAATAATAATAATAATAATAATAATAATAATAATAATAATATTTTAATAATATATCAGAACTTAAGTACACCTTCCCGCTCCTCTCCCATGAGCCGCCTTGATTAATTGTACATACCTTCTTCACCTGTACTAAACTGTACACAAATAAGTACATTACATCAGCTGTACATATCTCGACTAATCTCCTTCCTACAATGAGTAAGTTAAGGGCAGTGTGGATACAGTGTGTGACGGAGAGGGAGAGGGTTAGAGGGGGTGTGTGTGTGTGTGTGTGTGTGTGTGTGTGTGTGTGTGTGTGTGTGTGTGTGTGTGTGTGTGTGTGGAGGAAGGGTGTGTCTGTGTGTGTGTGTGTAGAGGTGGAGGAAGGGTGGGTGTGTGTGTGTGTGTGTGTGTGTGGAGGAAGGGTGTGTGTGTGTGTGTGGAGGAAGGGTGTGTCTGTGTGTGTGTGTGTAGAGGTGGAGGAAGGGTGTGTGTGTGTGTGTGTGTGTGGAGGAAGGGTGTGTGTGTGTGTGTGTGTGTGTGTGTGTGTGTGTGTGTGTGTGTGGAAGAGGTAGGAGGAGTGTGTGAGGGAGTGAGTGTGGTAGCAGAGGCAGCGTTAAGATACATGCTGTTAAAACAAAAAAAAATTGATTTAAAAAAATTATCGATTCTGAGACTAACTTTATTTTCTATCGTGCCGAATGTGCGTGTGTGTGTGTGTATGCGTGTGTGTGTGTGTGTGTGTGTGTGTGTGTGTGTGTGTGTGTGTGTGTGTGCATATTCTACTAGTAAGGGTTCGCTGTGTTTTTGTTCTACTATTCTTAGCTTGCCTACACGTGTACCAGTTCGTCACCTGGTTGTACCCTGACCCGTCGTGTGCGTCTGGCGAACACATCTTAGTCATCTGTCTCTCAGTGGTGATGTGAACCTAACATACACACACACATCTTGCCTTCATTACTAATACCATATTTATTTTATATTGTGTGTGTGTGTGTGTGTGTGTGTGTGTGTGTGTGTGTGTGTGTGTGTGTGTGTATAATTGTATGTACTGTATTTCCATAAGTATACTGATGTGTTTGTCCTCCTTGTATTGTCTTCAGGTAAACATTGGATTTTACATTGTAACCTGAGGTCCAATGGTGACAGTTTCAATGTAGAGGTATATACATTATTATTATTATTATTATTAGTAGTAGTAGTAGTAGTAGTAGTAGTAGTAGTATTTCTATTATTAGTTGGAGTTATAAGTGTTAGTAAGTCTCTATAAGGCCATGACTCTCAGGTAATCTTGGCAGGTGTTGGCTAGTGTTGTGATCCACCACACACACCATCACTTGTCGCATGGAGGTCGTATGTACAAGGTGAGGGCGTGTATGGGCGTGCGTGAGGGATGGGTGGGGTGGGATGGGTGGGATGGGTGAGGGGTAGGGGGGGGGGAGCGTGTGGGTAGAGTCATGAAGTACAAAAAGGAAATTATTTGTGTCTTGCCTCGTCTCTTCCTCACTCTTGCATCATTACCTGTGACTCACCTACCTTCACCTTGACTCATCAGCTGTAACTCATCCTCAATATCATCACTCTCATTTATCTTACATCATCATCATCATCACTATCATTATAATTACTTACTGTTATCACTTTCATTATCACCACTACCACTACTACTACATCACCAACACACCACCACCATTATCACTACCACAACTACTACTATCCTTTATACATCATCACCACCACCACCACAAACCATCTACAACAATTCCCTCATCACCAACAACAACTCCCTCACCAGCACCACAAGTCACCAGGTAGGAGGCCCGGAGAGGTGAGAGTCTATGCACGTCATTGATAGCCCAAAACATTACCGGTATGGCAATAATAGACGCCTGCTGTGCTCTCTTCCCCGACTCACCCCGCCCCGCCCCGCCCCGCCCCGCCCCGCTATACACCCATAAATACTCTTTACTTCACCGCAATAAACAGACACTTGGTCTTCCTTTAATTCTTCACGCAATTGTTTTATAATATGATAATTAGGTTGAGTTGAGTGCAGTACATGACAGGTGGTACTGCAAGTGTGTGTGTGTGTGTGTGTTTTTATGTATGTATGTATGTATGTATGTATGTATGTATGTATGTATGTATGTATGTATGTATGTACTTGACTCTACCCTGTATAACGTTCACCTCTATTCTTAACGTTGGTATAAATGATAATTATACCATCATTAACAACAAAAATAAGGACACCACCTTGAGGATGATACCATAAATTAGACAGGTATAAGATTAAGCCTTGTAATAAAAAGCTCAGGTGTGTATATATAGACAGGTAGCGCACAGGTTAACGCTCACCCAAACCACCCACCTACCTTTACCCCTCACCTACCTATACCACCACCCTCCCTACCTGCCAGCGGACATAAATACAAGTTTGTCCCGTATTCAAAACCAGCGCTCATAGCTGTCAACCCTCTAGTGACAGAATGCGAAAGTAAAGTCTTAATCATTGACTTCAATCAGGCTCGGGAAGTGCGTCGTCGTAAGGTGAGTTTGTCTCTCGCTACAAGTGTCTGCTGAGAGAGAGAGAGAGAGAGAGAGAGAGAGAGAGAGCACTTATAAGCAGTCATTAAAATCATTCCTTTACTGTGTGTTGAGTACCGCTCTTGTGTTCACGATTAAGCCACAGTACCATTCATACCTCTGTGATCCCGCCATCAAGGAGGTTGTGAGGGGGAGGGGGGGGGGGTAGTGAGGGTGAGGGGGCGGTGGGAGGTGAGGGAGGAGGAGGTGGTGAGAGGCAGTAGGGGAGAAAGGGGAGGTGGGAGGGGGTGCATACATTTGATACCTCCACCTGTTTATAATACCACCTGTCTTAACACCTGGTTTATTTACTTGTGGTTCATTCATCAAGAAAGTATGAATGACCAGTTCCCCAGGTGGTGGTCACTCACTAGTACCCGCTCAGCCTTACTAGGTCTTACACACACACACACACACACACGCACGCACACACACACACACGCACACACACACACACACACACACACACACACACACACACACACACACACGCACGCACGCACGCACACACACACATACACACACACATAATGTACGTATATATATATATTGAAGTTCCACGAAATTATACCCAAGACAAAAGAATGTTGGAAAAACCACAAGTAAACAGAGAGGAGGATGGGGGGGAGAGGAAGATGGAGTAGGAGTGAAGGAGTAGGAAGAGGAGTGGAGTAGGAAGCAGGAGGAGTGAAGGAGTAGGAAGAGGAGTGGAGTAGGAAGCAGGAGGAGTGGAGGAGTAGGAAGAGGAGTGGAGTAGGAAGCAGGAGGAGTGGAGGAGTAGGAAGAGGAGTGGAGTAGGAAGCAGGAGGAGTGAAGGAGTAAAGAGGAGTGGAGTAGGAAGCAGGAGTGGAGGAGTAGGAAGAGGAGTGGAGTAGGAAGCAGGAGGAGTGAAGGAAGAGGAGGAGGAAGAGGAGAGGGAACAGTATCTCTTGACCGCGCATGACTCACGACGGAAGTAGTGGCGTGACTCTCACTTTTCACGAAACTCCTTGAGTGATGTAGTGTGGTGGAGGGTTAGTGTGGTAGAGAGTTAGTGTGGTGGAGAGTTAGTGAGAGTTAGTGTGGTGGAGAGTTAGTGTGGTAGAGAGTTAGTGTGGTAGAGAGTTAGTGTGGTAGAGAGTTAGTGTGGTGGAGAGTTAGTGTGGTAGAGAGTTAGTGTGGTGGTAAGGTAGTGTGGTAGAGAGTTAGTGTGGTGGAGAGTTAGTGTGGTGGTAAGGTAGTGTGGTAGAGAGTTAGTGTGGTGGAGAGTTAGTGTGGTGGAGAGTTAGTATGGTGGAGAGTTAGTGTGGTGGAGAGTTAGTGTGGTGGAGAGTTAGTGTGGTGGAGGGAGTTAGTGTGGTGGAGAGTGTGTGGTGGAGAGTTAGTGTAGTGGAGGGAGTTAGTGTGGTGGAGAGTTAGTGTGGTGGTAAGGTAGTGTGGTGGAGGGAGTTAGTGTGGTGGAGAGTTAGTGTGGTGGTAAGGTAGTGTGGTGGTAAGGTAGTGTGGTGAAGAGTTAGTGTGGTGGAGAGTGTGTGGTGGAGAGTTAGTGTGGTGGAGAGTTAGTGTGGTGAAGAGTTAGTGTGGTGGAGAGTGTGTGGTGGAGAGCTAGTGTGGTGGTAAGGTAGTGTGGTGGTAAAGTAGTGTGGTGGAGAGTTAGTGTGGTGGTAAGGTAGTGTGGTGGTAAGGTAGTGTAGCAACAAGTTAGTGTACCAACAAGTTAGTGTAGCACCAAGTTAGTGTAGCAACAAGTTAGGGTAGCACCAAGTTAGTGTAGCAACAAGTTAGTGTAGCACCAAGTTAATGTAGCGACAAGTTAGTGTAGCAACAAGTTAGTGTAGCGACAAGTTAGTGTAGCAACAAGTTAGTGTAGCGACAAGTTAGTGTAGCGACAAGTTAGTGTAGCGACAAGTTAGTGTAGCAACAAGTTAGTGTAGCACCAAGTTAGTGTAGCAACAAGTTAGTGTAGCACCAAGTTAGTGTAGCGACAAGTTAGTGTAGCAACAAGTTAATGTAGCGACAAGCTAGTGTAGTAACAAGTTAGTGTAGCAACAATTTAGTGTAGCAACAAGTTAGTGTAGCGACAAGTTAGTGTAGCAACAAGTTAGTGTAGCGACAAGTTAGTGTAGCGACGAGTTAGTATAGCAACAAGTTAGTGTAGCGACAAGTTAGTGTAGCGACAAGTTAGTGTAGCAACAAGTTAGTGTAGCGACAAGTTAGTGCGGCAAGTTAGTGTAGCAACAAGTTAGTGTAGCGACAAGTTAGTGTAGCGACAAGTTAGTGTGGCAACAAGTTAGTGCAGCAACAAGTTAGTGTAGCAACAAGTTAGTGTAGCGACAAATTAGTGTAGCGACAAGTTAGTGTAGCAACAAGTTAGTGTAGCGACAAGTTAGTGTAGCGACAAGTTAGTGTAGCGACAAGTTAGTGTAGCAACAAGTTAGTGTAGCGACAAGTTAGTGTAGCGACAAGTTAGTGTAGCGACAAGTTAGTGTAGCGAGAAGTTAGTGTAGCAACAAGTTAGTGTAGCAACAAGTTAGTGTAGCAACAAGTTAGTGTAGCGACAAGTTAGTGTAGCAGCATCAAAGCTGAAGTAAACAGGACTGCCGCCACCGCCGCCCCTGAGCGAGGAAATACACAGTTTCGACAAGATTACCAACTTTTCCTTCTCCACAGTCCTCTTTTGTCTTCGTCTACTAGTGGGTGTGAGGAAGGCTCGGCCGTGTCCCCCTCAGCCCACACAACTGCTTCCCATGACGACAATAATAACGAGATTTACCTCCGCCGTCGATAATATATGCAAACTTGGCCATCATGTTCGATATAACAACAAAGAAGAGACAATGAGAGAAAGTCCATCAAAACTTGAAGGGGATTTTCTTCAATGACAACGGAAATACCGCCTTGCTTTGTCTGTAAACAAAAGTTGCACTTGTTTGGCAGTTGAGTCAGAGTCAACAGCGACTCAGCATATCTGTGTGTGAAGAATAAACATTACAAAATGGCCATTCCAGGTCCTGATGGGGCTGCCCGCGGCGATCCCTGGCTCCTCTATACCGCCACTCTGGTCCTGCCACTTTGTTCCTTCTGCCAGGGTTTAATAAGGTGGGTGTGTGTGTGTGTGTGTGTGTGTGTGTGTGTGTGTGTGTGTGACCAGATCCCGATACAACACTGCCAAGCTTGACTCTACATAACACAATAAGCTACAACAATCAGTATCATTCTCTTCATTAATCCTTGGCGTAGAGATATTTTAACGACAGATGAACTCCTTCTCCCTCCCTCCGCATGAAACCATAAACATACAGAGTCGACACCCCACACACACACACACACACTGCGGCCCTCACTGGTGGTATGACACTACGGGCTGACTACCACACACGATACTGTCATTCTGTATATAAATAACTACTAAATACAAGTGACGTGGCTATTATATACATCAGGAGGAACCAGTCAGCAACATAATACGGATGTTTTCCTTATCAAAATGTTTTGTGTTTAGTTAAAAATCACATTAAATTCAGGTAGCAGTGACCACTACTTCGCGTGTGGGTGTTTCAGGCGCAGTGAAACTCGTATTATTCTGCAGAAGGGGTCACATTAGGGGTACTACTGAAGGGGTCACATTAGGGGTACTACTGAAGGGGTCACATTAGGGGTACTACTGAAGGGGTCACATTAGGGGTACTACTGAAGGGGTCACATTAGGGGTACTACTGAAGGGGTCACATTAGGGGTACTACTGAAGGGGTCACATTAGGGGTACTACTGAAGGGGTCACATTAGGGGTACTACTGAAGGGGTCACATTAGGGGTACTACTGAAGGGGTCACATCAGGGGTACTACTGAAGGGGTCACATCAGGGGTACTACTGAAGGGGTCACATTAGGGGTACTACTGAAGGGGTCACATCAGGGGTATTACTGAAGGGGTCACATCAGGGGTATTACTGAAGGGGTCATATTAGGGGTACTACTGAAGGGGTCACATTTGGGGTCACATCAGGGGTACTACTGAAGGGGTCACATCAGGGGTACAGGAGTTAACATGATATTGCTTCTGGAACCTTTTGTGTCTGTGTGTTTGTTTACGTTCATGGATTCAAACTTAACATGCCTCTGATTTTGTGATTCATAGACACATTAAACGTTCCTCTAAACACGTTAGGTTAGGTTAGGTTAGGTTGTTGGCCAAACATATTACACCACGTACAACACTTTTTACGACATTAAAAGACAACAGCAGCCACTTGACTTTTAATTAGCTGAACCGCGGCTGTTAAGCGTCCAAGTGACCAATCGTGTGGCAATACCGCCCTGACCCTTCACACCGCTGCCAGACCTCCTCCACACCGCGCGAGGTAAAGTCTTCACGCCGTTGCCAGACTCCCACAACGCGCGCTGCTAAGACCTTCAGACCGCGCGCTGCCAAACCTTCTCATCACTGCCAGACCTCCACACCTTAATTAGACCTGCACACCTCCACACCTCAGCTACACCTCCACATCTATAAGACCTCCACACCTCAGCCACACTTCCAGACATCCCCACACCTACATACCTCCACACCTCTGTTAGACCTCCACACGACCGTTCGACTTTTATATATTTGACGATTGACCTCCAAAATGCCCCGCTCCCCCCCCCCCCCAAAAAAAAAAATACTATCCTTTCTTATTTTTTTAACCATCTGATAAACACATTTACACTCAATCAAACCCCTGGAACTTAACAGTCTTTCCTAGTCGCTTCTCTGGCTAAATTTCCTCTCAAGGACTTATGAGTATCGAAGTGTGTGGTAAATATTAATCAGATTATCTCAGTAGTCGACAGTGGGAGCTTCTTCATCACAGGTTCTAATAGTTGAATCTTAATAACAGTTCAGTCAACACTAACCTAACTTAACCTGACCTACGACGAATCATTAAATATGAGCCTTCGAATCACTGACAGAGACACTCCGAACTACTAACAACAAGACTCCGAACTACTAACAACGAGACTCCAAACTACTAACAACGAGACTCCAAATTACTAACAACGAGACTCCAAACTACTGTTAAAGAGACTCTTGAACGGTTTGTTTACGCATAGATAACAGTGTTGTATATCAATTGGGTTTCGGTACTGTTTCGAACTAGTGTGTCATGGAACTTTTGCCGGTGACGGTGCAGAGAGTTCACGTCAGGTGGACACAATATGGTTATTGCTTTATTCGACGAGACGAGTTTAGAGAGAGGCGAATGAGTTAACCTGACACGGATATAAGGTAGACGTGGTGTGATGCTATTGGTCGACACAGATGCAAGGAAGACGAGCCTCTCTTGATGCTATTGGTCGACAGAGATATAAAGTAGATGTGCTGTGATGCTATTGGTCAACACAAATATAAGAAAAACGAGCTGTGATGCTATTGGTCGACACGGATGTAAGATAGACGTGCCATGATATTATTGGTCGACACAGACGTAAAAGCACCAAGCCGTGATGCTATTGGTCGACACAGACGCAAATGTTCCAAGCCGTGATGCTATTGGTCAACACAGATAAAGAAAACGAGCCGTGATGCTATGGTACACACCTGAAGCCTCATGAGTGAGTCTCCTTTCATAACGTGGAGCCTCACTGTGTTGTGTTATTCGTACCACACACATAGAAAATTATTTACACACCTGAGAACATCACCACAAACCTGAGAACATTATCACACACCTGAGAACATCATCACACACCTGAGAACATCACCACACACCTGAGGACATCACCACATAGTTACAAGTATGAGGAGCTTATCATACCCAGGTTGCATTAATTAGTAACGCAGGTGCTGTTAACATCTGGGAAGTGTAGTGCCTTGTTGTACACTACACTGCCTCACCATACATCTGGAAGGCTCCCCCCCCCCCCACACACACAGACCTGGGAGCTCCACTAGACACCTGCCTACACGCTAGAGAAGCTCAAGTGATCAGTATTTACAGGCGTTGTTTTAATTGGTCAGCTCATAGTATGCACCTGATCATTAGACACACACACACACACACCTCACCGTGGCTTGCTTGCTGATGGTGCGCGCGTCAACACGTCACCATAAGCTACAACTATATAAATTTCTACTAAACACCAATAAACACTATTTAATTACTCGAAGACTTAACATTGTGTTAATAAAGGTGAAAAATTAGTGAATTATGTTATTATTGTCATTATTATTACGTCTAATGTAACTTTGTATCCCATGGGGCTGAGGGTGTTAACTGATTCGGACTGTGAGAACCTTTCTGTGTTCCCAGACTCGTTGGTTCAGGGTTTTAGTATTCCGTGGGTTTACCTGGTGTGAATAATAACAATCACATGCAATACACCTGTAATGGCTCTCTCAGGTTCATTGAATAGTCCCTACCTGCCTGGGGTTGACGATCTTTCCAATGTAAATCTTCTTGAAGCCACCTGAGCCTGGGACGGTGTTGGGACCTGTGTCAATGGGTTCTTCATATGAGAGGGGTTCACTCCCCCCCTGCGTGGTCTCCTCCCCCCCTGTTGACCTGCCCCCTTCCTCTGCTCCGCCCACCTCTTCTGCCATCCCATTAGCATCGTCTGTTCCGTTTTCTTTTGTTGAATCAAGTTCGGGACGGTCTGCCATTTTCTCTGTTGGCATTGACATCTTTTGGGGAGACTTTCGCCCAATGTTTCAAGTAAATAAATAGGCATTTTAGTTCATTTCAGAAGTCTTAATCCGCGTCACTAGTGAGCACATGACTCACACAGCTGAGTGCCTGAGGCTGTGTTGTGTCGACCTTTAACAGCACTACAGCAAGGATCAATCACTGGCACCACACAATACACAACATTTCCTCAACACACAGGTACCCGATGGCTCATTAACGTTTCACCTTACTTGACACCGCGGCTTAAGCGTCAAGAACACCGAGTCACTGAAAAGCAACGATTGTTCATTGTCAGGGCAACCCACGACCACCTTCCGTTCCCTCACGCGCTGCTCCCCGACACCAGACCTCCCAGCGCGCACAACACAACTCCAACGACACAACGTAAACACTCGCACTGTTCAACACTACCACCAGGGAGCGGCCCAGTCAGTACTTGTGAGAGAGGAAGTGAAGTGCGTGCGTTCAAAACCTCACTGATACACTCGCGACAGGGTGGTAGTGGAGCAGGACCTGGGTGAGTGGTGGTGGAGGACCTAAGTGGGTGGTGGTGGTGGTAGTGGTGGTGGTGGAGGAGGACGTAAGTGGGTGGTGGTGGTGGAGGTGTCTCGGCAGTCACTAGTGGTCTCGGGGTGCGTGGTGGTGGTGCTGCCGCTAGTGGTGGCTGCCTGGCCCAGTGTGTGTGTGTGTGTGTGTGTGTTTACAAGACGGGGAGGGACACCCAGCAGAGGGGGCACGGGGGGGGGGGGAGCCATGGGAGAGCGCCTGATATACCAGCAACGGACGGACAGAGGGAGAGAGATTGGAAAGGGAGGAGGAGGAAGGGAGGAAGAGGAGGAGGATGCGAGTATGGGAAGAAAGAGAGGGAAGTGGCGAACATGTGGCAAGAAAAGACAGGTAGAGGAGAAGAAGAAGAAGAAGAAGGAGGAAGGGTGATGCCAAGAAAACAGTAATTCTGGTGAGGTAAATTATGTGAGAGAGAGAGAGAGAGAGAGAGAGAGAGAGAGAGAGAACACCTGCACGGACACATAATACCAATTCAATAATAAAAAAATATATAAATTATTTTCTCTTTTTACCCTCAATCAGTGAAAAAATACGAAGATGGATAAGAAGCAAGGGAAAGAAGAGAGGGAGAGTAGGAGGCAGAGAAAACTGAGAAAGAGTAGGGAGAGGGAAGGGGAGACAGAGAGAGAGAGAGGAAAGGGGTGAGGGAATGGGGGAGAGAGAAAAGGAGTGAGGGAAGGGGGAGGGTGGTGAGGTGTGGGAAAGGATGAGGGTGGTGAGGGAAGGGGGAGGGAGGTCAGGAAGGGGGAGGGAAATAAGGGAAGGGGAGGGAGGTAAGGGGATGGGGAGGGGGTGAGGAAGAATGAGATGTAGGGATACCAAAGGAGAAGCTGACAATGTGGTTATTAGTGAGAGAGAGAGTGGGAAAGGTGGTAGAGGAAGGGAAGACGTAGGAAGGTAAAGGCGGATTGAAAGGAGGAGGAGGAGAAAGGGAGGAGGAAGAGAAGGGCGAGGAGGAGGAGGAGGAGGAGAAATAGAAGGAAGAAGGAGAGATCTAAGAGGCAGAGAGAAAGAAAAAGATAACGGGAGAACGAGACAGAAACAGACAGACAGACAGAGATAAAGAAGAAGGAAACAGACATAGACAAAGGAGAAGGAGACAAGAGAAAGAAGCAAAAGTGGGAAAAGGGGAAGCGAAGCAGGGGAGGGGGAAAAGAGGAAATAACGAGGAAGGGAGCAACACAACCGAGGGGAAGTACATGCACAAGTAATAACGGGTGGACGGGGGCGTTCACACACACACACACATACACACACACACACACACATACACACACACACACATACATACATACATACACACACATACATAAAATATAATACGTATGCGCAGATCAACACGTAACATTGTACACACGCACATCAACACACAATGTATCCCCGGCAAGCAAGCACTATCAGGCACGCACAGTTTGAGAAGGTGTCGATGTTCAGCATAATAATACATCAGTGTGTGTGTTTGTGTTTGCCTCGCCACTACCACCACCACCACCAACATCGCTAGCCAACACTATCACCACCATCATTATCACTACCACCACTACTACTATTATTATCACTACTACCACCATTACTACTACTACTACTACTACTACTACTATTATCACGACCACCACCACTACTACTACTACTATTATTATCTCTGCTACCACCATCATGACTACTACAACTACCACCATTACCATTGTTATCACCACTACCACTCCCTCCTCATTGCTACTGCTACTTCTTCTTCTTCTTCTGCTTCTTCTGCTATTGTTCCTACCTCCTCCTTCTCTCTCTCTCTCTCTCTCTCTCTCTCTCTCTCTCTCTCTCTCTCTCTCTCTCTCTCTCCATTCCTTCTTTCCCTCATTCCTTCCTCCCTTTCCATTCTTTGCCTCTGCAGTGTTCACCCTCTTTATCTTGATGTTGTTCTTGCAATCTCCTTTCTCTTTCTTCCTCTTTCCTCCTTCAGCTGTACCTATTACCTCCTTCTTCCTCCCTCCCTCCTTCCTTCCTTCCTTTCTTTCTTTCTTTCTTTCTTCCTTCTTTCTTTCTCTCCCTCCTTCCTCCCGCTGCTTCTCCTACAACTTCCTCCTTCGTTCTTCCTTCTTCCTCTTCTTCCTGTCACTGGTCCTATAACTTCTTCCTTCCTTCTTCCTCTTCCTCCCTTTCACTCCTCCTCCTCCTCCTCTTCCTCCTCCTCCTCCTCCTCTTCCGCTGCTGTAATCTGCTATTTCATCCCCTTCTGCTGCTGTTGTTGTTGTTGTTGCTACTTCTTCTTGCAGCTGACGTTCTCTGTCCACCCTACTGACGATGCTGACGTTCTCTCTCTTTCTCTCCTCTTGATGATGCTGACGTTCCCTCTCTCTTTCTTTCTGATGATGATGCTGACGTTCTCTCTCTCTCTCCTCTTGATGATGCTGACGTTCTCTCTCTCTCTCTCTCCTCTTGATGATGCTGACGTTCTCTCTCCACCCTACTGACGATGCTGACGTTCTCTCTCTTTCTCTCCTCTTGATGATGCTGACGTTCCCTCTCTCTTTCTTTCTGATGATGATGCTGACGTTCTCTCTCTCTCTCTCCTCTTGATGATGCTGACGTTCTCTCTCTCTCTCTCTCCTCTTGATGATGCTGACGTTCTCTCTCCTCCTGCTGACGATGTTGACGTTCTCTCTCTCTCTCTCTCTCTCTCTCTCTCTCCTCTTGATGATGCTGACGTTCTCTCTCTCTCTCTCTCTCTCTCTCTCTCTCTCTCTCTCCTGCTGATGATGATGCTGGCGTTCTCTCTCTCCTCTTGCTGACGATGCTGACGTTCTCTCTCTCCCTCCTCTTGATGATGCTGACACTTTCTCACTCTCTCTCCCCTCTTGATGCTGCTGACGTCCTGACGCTCCTCTCTCCCCTCCTGACGCTTCTTTCCTCTCCTCCTCTCCCTGTTTCTGCATCATCTTCTTCAATTATTTTCCCTTTTGTTGTGTCTTCTACGTGCAAATCTCCAGGTGTTGCTGACGCTGCCACCAGTGTTACTAATGGGAGGTGTTGCTGACGCTGCCACCAGTGTTACTAATGGCAGGTGTTGCTGACGTTGCCATTAGTGTTACTATGGCAAGTGTTGCTGACGCTGCCACCAGTGTTACTAATGGCAGGTGTTGCTGACGTTGCCATCAGTGTTACTATGGCAAGTGTTGCTGACGCTGCCACCAGTGTTACTAATGGCAGGTGTTGCTGACGTTGCCATCAGTGTTACTATGGCAAGTGTTGCTGACGCTGCCACCAGTGTTACTAATGGCAGGTGTTGCTGACGTTGCCATCTGTGTTACTAATGACATGTGTTTCGGCGCTATCCCTTCAATAAGTATTACACATCGGCTGCAGGTGTTTCCAGGTGTTATCAAGTGTTATGTATCATCAACATGTGTCTTACTTATTGATTCACGCTGATGCTAAGTGTTGCACGCAAATATTTGGTGTTGCACGCAAATATTTGGTGTTGCACGTTGATATCAGGGTATTGCACGCTAACTAGATTTTTTCCCAGGGAGAAGGCGTTTATTGTGCACCCCGTGTCCCATCCTGTGCACGGTACCTGCTAGTGTATTGTGCACCCCGTGTCCCATCCTGTGCACGGTACCTGCTAGTTTATTGTGCACCCCGTGTCCCATCCTGTGCACGGTACCTGCTAGTGTATTGTGCACCGTGTCCCATCCTGTGCACGGTACCTGCTAGTTTATTGTGCACCCCGTGTCCCATCCTGTGCACGGTACCTGCGAGTTTATTGTGCACCCCGTGTCCCAACCTATGCATGGTACCTGCTAGTGCATTGTGCATCCCGTGTCCCATCCTGTGCACGGTACCTGCTAGTTTATTGTGCACCCCATGTCCCATCCTGTGGACGGTACCTGCTGGTTTATTGTGCACCCCGTGTCCCATCCTGTGCTCGATACTTGCTAGTTTATTGTGCACCGTGTCCCATCCTGTGCACGGTACCTGCTAGTTTATTGTGCACCCCGTGTCCATTCTGTGGAGGGACGTGTTAGTTTATTGTGGCAGACTAGTAGTGTCCACCGGTGCACGCTCATATGCAATGTTGTACACGAATACCAAGTGTTGCACGCTAATACCCGATTTTTGATGCAAGCTAACAATAAAAACAAGTAAAACAAAGAATTATACTCGATACTTCATGTTGAGAGCATTATTACCATCCACTGTTGCAAGGGGTTGGTCTCTCTTGCAAGGCATTATCCACTGTTGCAAGGGGTTGGTCTCTCTTGCAAGGCATTATCCACTGATGCCAGGTACTATCCACTGTTGCAAGGTACTATCCACTGTTGCAACAAGGTACTATCCACTGTTGCAAGGTAGTATCCACTGTTGCAAGGTAGTATCCACTGTTGCAACAAGGTACTATCCAATGATGCAAAATACTATCCAATGTTGCAAGGTACTATCCACTGCAACAAGGTACTATCCACTGTTGCAACAAGGTACTATCCACTGTTGCAAGGTAGTATCCACTGTTGCAAGGTACTATCCACTGTTGCAACAAAGTACTATCCAATGATGCAAAATACTATCCAATGTTGCAAGGTACTATCCACTGTTGCAACAAGGTAATAATAGCCACTTTACAGTCTACAGTCAATCGCTCCAGGCATCATACATGTGTTTCGCGTCACTAAAATGTGTCTTAGTGTTGATCAGGAGTTGCATACAGATAACAGGAGCTGGCGAGCATTAGTAATTATTGCAGGTGTATAAGACAGTGAAGACCACATTACTGTTGCATATGTGTTGTTGAGTGTGATGTGTTGTAGTGTGAGGTGTTGCAGAGTGTGGTGTGTTGCTGATTGTAATATGTTGTAGCGTGAGGTGTTGTAGTGTGTAATGTGTTGCAGAGTGTGAGGTGTTGCAGAGTGTGAGGTGTTGCAGAGTGTGGTAAGTGTTGCATATTATAATAAGTGTTACAGATTGTACTACTACTACTACTACTACTACTACTAATACTAATAATGGAAGAGTTTTAATATCATTATAGTTATAATTATTATTATTACAAGAACTAGAGCGTCATATTTACACGGTTATAACAAGTACGTTACAAAATACATAACTACAGGTTACAAAAAAAAACGCCATAGACCATTATTATAACATTACAGAATACATAACTCATACAGTCAAGGAGCATAATATAACAAGTCACTCAAAAGTTATATTAAAGAAAGATGAGTGACCGGAACTCGCACGTCCTTAGTGAGTGGCAGAGTGAGGGGCCGGGCACGTGCAGGAGAGTTAGGCAGCTGAAGATACAGAAGAGGAAGGGGAAGAGAGTGTCTTGTGTGTTAGTACAGCTGAGAGGAGTGCAAGTGGAGTAGAAGTAGTCACGTGTGGTCATTGGTCATCATCATTATCAATCATCATCGTCGTTATTATCATCATCATCATCGTCGTCGTCATTATCATCATCATCATCGTCGTCGTCATTATCATCATCATCGTCGTCATTATCATCATCATCGTCGTCATCATTGTTATAAACGTCACCATCTATTTGCTACTACTAACACTACTATTACTACTACCACCGCTGTTGCAAGGTACTATCATCTACTACCACTACCACCACTATCACTACTGCCACTAACAACTACTGCCACTACTACCACCAACATCTATTACCACTACCACCATCAGTTCTCTCTCTCTCTCTCTCGTTTATGTGTGTACGTAGCTGTGTGTGTGTGTGTGTGTGTGTGTGTGTGTGTGTGTGTGTGCGTAACAAGGTTCAATATTGCATCCTAAGCTTTTAAATCAGTCTGTTATTCCTTGTTACAGGTCAATCACGAGCACCCAATTGAGGACATTGGTTGTACACGCCCATCATACACTCTCTACACGCCACCTGTACACGCCCTACACGCTACCTGTACACTCCCTACACGCCACCTGTACACGCCCTACACACTATCCTACACGTCACCCACCCTACACGCCATCAAGGTTAAATATGGCTACATTTGAATATTTATTTTGTTAATTTTCAATATTTTTCTCAGAGTAAAATTAAGTTATGTTATTATCTATGAATCTCCTGTTTTATGGTGTAAATCAAGTGAGATACAATGGAGGATTATTCTATTGTGTATTCGTCTTCACACAGTAAAAACAACAACAACAACACAACTAACAACAACAGCAACAACAACAACAACAACAACAACACAACTAACAACAACAACACAACTAACAACAGCAACAATACTAACAACAACAACAACACTAATAATAATACGTTCACAGGTACATATATATATTTGTACTTATGAACTAGACTTGCCCACTACCTGCTGTACTTCTGTCAATAAGTACAGGTTGAAGCCATTACCGTTAATCAGCCAGCCAGCTACCCCTCTCTCTCTCTCTCTCTCTCTCTCTCTCTCTCTCTCTCTCTCTCTCACCTCTAAACCTATGGGAGTGTTACCAAGTCCGGGGTACATTGTCAACATAGGCCCAGCGTTTATGAGGTAATACCACTACATGTATGAAAAGTCGTCCAGACAAAATCTTCTTCTCCTTCTTTATCCAGACTTAAAATCCCACTAGGGTAAGTACAAGACCTCATATCCGCCCCTTAGACCACCATCAAGGAAGGTTCATTGTTCCACACACGCACCAGGAATGTGGAGGCAAGTTGAATCAATCTTTAGTCCTCTCACATATTATGTAGATACCTGCACGCACACACACACACACACACACACACAGGTTGTAGATTCCACGAAGCTCCTCGGCGTCACCATAGACAACAAACTAAATTGGAAACCACACGTCAATGAAGTTGTCAAATCCTCCAGTTTCCGTCTCCACCTCCTCCGCCGACTCAAGTCCCTCGGAGTTCCTGCACACGAGCTCCTCAGTGTTTACACAACATTCATACTTCCCAAGCTCACCTATGCCTCCCCCACCTGGTCTTCCTCCCTAAATGCCACACAACGTAAACACCTAGAAAAAGTGCAAAAGAGGGCATGCAAGATTATTCTCTCCCCCTCCTACTCCACATATCAAGAAGCGCTCAACACACTGGCCCTTTCGACTCTCACTGACCATCACCACGACCTCATCTGCAAATTTGGTAAGAAGCTTCTACATCATCCCCGACACCGGCTCCTACTACCACCCGAGGTCCCTTGTCCGAGAATTGCTGTTCGACACCACAACCGCATCCAGCCCATACGTGCACGAACTGATCGCTATAAGAACAGCCCAGTCCCAACCATTGTAAAAATTATCAATAACTTGTAATACTGTAACACTGTCACTATGTTGAAATGAACAGTAGTTTGAGCTTTTCCCCATCTAAGTTATTATATGCCTTATTTGTGTCACTTATGTTACTTGTATATTATTTGTAATTCGTAACCCATTCCCCAAATATGTAACTGTATATTTTCAGCCTTCTGGCTGCCAAGCTCTTTCAATAAACCGTTAATTATTATTATTATTATTATTACACACAGACAGACAGACACACAGTAGCCACAAACAATATAGTAATGGCGGAGCACAAAACTAGCATTTATTTACACGGGTATTTGATTTTTGTCTTAATTAATCATATAATTAACCATTGCTAACCTCGTGAAATTACGGACTCTGAATATTTTTGCATAAATCTTGTTGTTGGTTAATTTGTTGATGGTGACGAGGCATTGACCACACACGCTACTGTTGTCAACACTATGATGCGTTTACCTGGTCACCTGATGATTAGACACCCCAACTTATTTGTACACACTTCCCAGGCAGGCAGGCAGGCAGGCAGGCAGGCAGGCAGATAGACCGTACTCTTTGCATGTCACCAGGATATTATATCAAATATTCCAACAATTCCTCTATGTATGCTACGACGACGAAGCCAAATAAATAAATCGACAAGTGTTGTGAGAAGCGGCACATGACACGGCTATAATACTCGTTAAATTATGGGCTGTAACTCTTGTGTATACCTTGGCATCGTCAGGCTCTGGGTTCGAACCTTGCCCTGCTTTTGTGGTAATTTACACACACACACACAGACAGACAGACTTTAAACACGGGGAATATATTGCTATACAAGTTTATATTGATAAATGAAAATAAAATAAAATATCGGGCAAACGGATAGGTGGACAATATGCTAGAATGCTGAGATATAAGTTAAGGTTAGTATAGGTAAGTGATATCGTAAATTATTCCTCTTACAATATTTCGATTTAGTCTACAAGGTAATCAAGGTAATGTTTTTTTATTATTAAATTGATCCTTAACAGTTTTACAAGATGTTTTAAAGGGAATAATGTTACGTGTTTTTGTAGGAGATTTGAACGTGTTTATTACAATCCAAAACCAAATAAACCAATAGCTATACTAGTACTATACAGGTACACAAACACTTACCAAAACATTACCTGAACAATACAAACACACGCGTATAAAACTACCCAACAAACCACTCACAAATGCACACTCAAACACATCTCGTCAGTACATCTCATTTAGCTAATTCTATCAGAGTGTGCACGAGGTCACTCACATGATATAAGACCATATCCCTCATCGTGTCTAAGAACAGATAAGACTTATAATCGAACTCGTTACTGCCCTGGATAACGTTTTGGATGGATGGATGGATGGATGGATGGATGGATGCTATACTGCCCTGGATAACGTTTTGGATGGGTGGATGGATGGATGGATGCTATACTGCCCTGGATAACGCTTTGGAAGGATGGATGGATGGATGGATGCTATACTGCCCTGGATAACGTTTTGGATGGGTGGATGGATGGATGGATGCTATACTGCCCTGGATAACGTTTTGGATGGGTGGATGGATGGATGGATGCTATACTGCCCTGGATAACGCTTTGGAAGGATGGATGGATGGATGCTGTACTGCCCTGGATAACGCTTTGGATGGATGGATGGATGGATGGTATACTACCCTGGATAACGCTTCACTAAGGCTCCTACACGGAACATTCCTCATAACGGAATATAAAATATATAACTAA
>CAUDMG010000574.1:335000-392500 GCA_958450375.1 Homarus gammarus
AAGTCATCGTATTAAAGGGATTAAGTTATTGTACTCAAGGGGTTAAGTCACCATTCTCTAGGCGTTCATTCATCGTTCTCAGGAGGAATAAAGTCATCGTACTCAAGGAACCAAACCATCGTACTCAAGGGATTAAGTTATCGTACTCAAGGAATTAAATCAACGTTCCCAAGGCGTTTATTATCGTACTCAAGGGGGTTAAATAATCGCACTCAAGGGAATAACTCATCGTACTCAAAGGGGTTAACAGTGTGTCAAGGTCCGTTCACCATTGGTTACTGTTGACACGATAGATAAACAAAAACAGCTTATGACGCAACAGCACAAACGTTTAAGCACCTGTATACTAAACGTTTAATCTCACCCTCAAGGAACATATTCACCTAACACCACTAAACGTTTGGATAAGTTAATATACCCAATACAACCCTCTGTTATATATTTCCTTCTCGCTTCCAACCATAATCGACTATTGCGAGTGAACGAGTACCATACAATCATTCATAACTACCACTCTAAGCTGTAACGATGCTTAACCACGGTACAACTAATTAACACAAGCATACGACGATCTTTATCACCTAACAGTAAATCTTTAAATTGATGTATATTTCATGTTTATAAAGAAATTTTGTTTTTTTTCTTGATAAACGACAAACCAGTAGCCATTCTTCTCCAACTCAGTGGTATAAATAAAACAGAAGGGAAATATATAACAAGTCAAGGAAGGAAGGATTCTCTAAGATGGGGGAACTGCGTGTTGCTTCCTTGTGATGGATACAGGAGGGTGGACGAGTGTAGTTTGGGTAGTTGGGGTCTAATGAGCTGTTATGACCCTTTGATGATTCTCTCTCTCTCTCTCTCTCTCTCTCTCTCTCAGTGCTTTTGAAAGACTCTTAACACCACCACTGTAACGGAGTCAGCATCTCACTGTAACTCTCACCATCTCACTGTAACTGTCTCATCATCTTACCGTTACAGCCTCACCACCAACTCGCTACAGGAGGCGCTGTATCCTAAGACAACATCAACTTCTTCCCTATCAACACAACCACCACTTTTAACCACAATACCCATCTACCACACACCAGTTACCACACATACACACGACCACACCATCACATACACACTACCACACCATTACATACACATTACCACACCATCACATACACACTACCACACTATCACATACACACTACCACACCATCACATACACACTACCACACCATCACATACACACTACCACACTATCACATACACACTACCACACCATCACATACACACTACCACACCATCACATACACACTACCACACCATCACATACACACTACCACACCATCACATACACACTACCACAACTACCACACTCAACCCATTCACCAAACGACAGAATCAGAGACTCGTACCAAACGCTATAATTTTATTTCACAAGTAAATCTCCCGCGGTATCTTAAGCTCTCTATACACACACGTGCACACACACACGCGCATACAGGCATACATACATACATATATATACAGTACATACAAATACACTTTCTCTTTCACCATCGCCATTATCAACTATCCTTCTTCTTCTTCTTCTTTCCTCGTTTTCTTCTCCCCTCCTCCTCCTCCTCCTTTATTTTGTTTCTCCTCGTCATCTTGTTTCCTTACCATCTCCTTCCCTCACTTTCTTTTTCTTTCTAAAGTAATCCTCTCTCTCTCTCTCTCTCTCTCTCTCTCTCTCTCTCTCTCTCTCTCTCTCTCTCTCTCTCCCAGACAGTGAGGGAGTGAAGAAGAGTCTAAAGTACATGTACAATACTCAATAAACACCCTCTTTCATCTTCCCTCCCTACCCTACCCTACCCTACCTTCCCTCCCCTCCATCTCACCCCTCCAACCTACCCTCTCACCTCCAGCAATCCATTACATTTATGAAGGCAAACTTACCTCAACTTCCCTCCCTCCCTCCTTCCCTCCTTCCCTCCCTCCCTCCTTCCCTCCTTCCTTCCCTTCCTTTATAGAGACAACAAGTGACTGAGGCTTGTAATTTTCCCCTTCATAGTAATCTTTACCAATGTGCATTTCTGTTATGCGTGAAAACCATTTTTTTTTTCTTCCTAATTCTCTTCATCTTCGTCTTCATCTTCTTATTATCCCCCACATATTTTCTATAAATTATCGATATTCTTTTCTATTTCTCTTTCACATTTGACCTTGACTTTAATCTCTCTTAGTTTCCCCTTCCTCCTGCTCCTCCTACTCTTATTCTTCCCTTCCTCCCCTCCTCCTCCTCCTCTTATTCTTCCCCTTCCTCCTCCTTCTCTTATTCTTCCCCTTCATCTTCCTTCTCTTATTCTTCCCTTCCTCCTCCTTCTCTTATTCTTCCCTTCCTCCTCCTCTTATTCTTCCCTTCGCCCTCCTCTTATTCTTCCCTTCCCCCTCCTCTAATTCTTCCCTTCCTCCTCCTCTAATTCTTCCCTTCCTCCTCCTTCTCTTATTCTTCCCTGCCTCCTCCTCTTATTCTTCCCTTCCCCCTCCTCTTATTCTTCCCTTCCCCCTCCTCTAATTCTTCCCTTCCTCCTCCTTCTCTTATTCTTCCCTTCCTCCTCCTCTTATTCTTCCCTTCCCCCTCCTCTTATTCTTCCCCTTCCTCTTCCTCTTATTCTTCCCTTCCCCCTTCTCTTATTCTTCCCCTTCCTCTTCCTCCTCGTCGATAAAGAACACAACCTCGCTAGTATCTGTGACTAATTCCTCGCGTGTCGTGACATACTGACACACGTCACGACCCAACACAGGAACCCGGAGTTAGTAACGATCAGGTCGAAGTGGCACTGACGCGTCAACAACCTGGCCCTAGAAAATGTCACCCGTTACAGATCAAATGGGGCACCAGTTCTAATAGGCACCCAGTTCTAATGGATCCTAGCTCTTAATAGGCCCTCAGTTCTAATAGGAACCCAGTTCTAATAGGCCCCGGTTCTATACTAATATAATTATTAGGAATAGGTCCCAATTATAGTGATTAGGTTAAGTTTGGTTGGGGTGTAATAGGACTGTGGACCAATTATAACTGGTGTCTAATAGGACTTGGAACTATTAGAACTGCAGTGTAATAGAGATGAGATCAATTAAGACTGAATCCTTTCCCTCCTTACCTACCTCCCTTTCTCCATCCCTCCTTCACTCCCTACCTCCTTCTCTCTATCCATCCTTCCTTCCATCCCTCCCCTACTCCTTACCTCCGTCGTTCTCTCCATATCTCTCCCCAACCTTCCCTCTGTCTTTTCTTCCCTCCCTCCCTCCCTCACCCCCCTCCCCCTAACTCCTCCCCCCACCCCAACCCCCTCAGCCTCGCCTGCCAGTTATTCGCTTGTGTTTATATTCCACCACAAAATGGCTTTAAATCGTATCAAAATTACACTTGATATCAAATCATTAAAATTGCTACATAATACTCCCCTCCCCCCCCTACTCCTCCCCTCCCCCACCCCCCTCCCCACTCCTCCATAAACACGCTAAGAGACTATCACCTACACCAATCATATTATTTCTCACCAGTTATTAAAATCACTTAGAACACAGAAAGTCATCACAAAAGGTATAAATAAATAAATAAAATAAAAAAAAGAGATGAATTTGCTATTTACTTTCACGTCTGTTTAAATATAAATTGATGACGGTACAGCTAAAATCAGTCACTTTAGCTTGAGTGTAAAGGAGAGAGAGAGAGAGAGAGAGAGAGAGAGAGAGAGAGAGAGAGAGAGAGAGAGAGAGAGAGAGAGAGAGAAAAAAAAAAAATAGCGTAAAATTCTGGTAAAAGCTGTAATTCCCCCAGCACACGTTCACGAGCAGCTCCCGGGGCAATAAAACCTACCCTGTTTACCAACTATCATGCCACTCATCTAAAAAAAAGGTAAATAAGTAAATCAAGATATTATGACCAGCAGAGTGTTAGGTAAACAAGATAGAAGTGAAGCCCTGATAAAAATAATAATATAAATCTGATGTTGTGTTTATCATTTGTTTACAAGTCTGATGAGTTATTGATGCGGGTCTGGAGCTTCCAACCTAACCTAACCTTGACTAATTTTACCTTACCTTACCTAACCTGGGAAGCTAACAGTGTAGCTATGGAACCCAAAACTCACCAGGGAACACAACACAACACGACACAACACAACACAACATATGTGAACCTTTAATATGACCGCCAGAACAGGTGTATAAATGTATCACCTGACTTACCTTGCCTTACCAACACTAATTAACAAACTAACAGGTATTTCAAATCAACATAACACCGATTCTCTAACGATATAATTACAAAATAACATAGTACTAGTTTCAGTTCATGGGATAACAAAATACAAATTACAATTACATAAAAATATTATAGAAATAAAATTATTGATTAGCCATTCGCGTTTATGCCCAAAGTGTCTTAAATTTTTTGTATACAGATTACCTTACATAATGTTTCGTAGGGATCAAGTAAATCCTTCTATTACAAGAGGAACATTTGTCCTCGGTTGTGGTAAACTTTAAACATCAACAAGTTAGGACAAGGGTAGACAATGTTGGTTTCTGTATGGGAAGCTTTTTCATGTAGTCTCTATGAAAGTTTTGTAAAGTGGTGTGAGGGCTTTTGTTAATCTACCTGAAGACTCATATTAATCTACTTCAAGACTCCTATTAATATACCTCAAGACTCCTATTAATCTACCTGGGAGTCGTATCACAAACCAGCTGACGGTAACCATCTCAATCCTCAAAAACAAAAAAAAACAAAAAAAAACTAACCAATGAAAACAGATCTCAAACATCCATCCAATGGGAGAGACTTGCCTTCCCCTCACCACAAGGGCACTACTTACCACCAACAGATCCCTGAAGTAACATCCCTGAACGTACCTGAAAATAGAGAAGAGAATACATTGTAAAACTGACAAATAGCAACAGAATATTAACATCCAAGTGAGGTGTTATGGAGGCTTGTGTTAACTTATTCTTGTGGTTCTCAAGTGTCAGATGATAAATAAACTCATGATGATTAATGACTAAATGAGGACAATGCCACTAGGGGTAATGACAAGAGTGCCACTAGAGAAGCATGCAGGGGTTAGTGACAGCTTGATCTACAACTAACTCAACCATTTAGGTGACATCTACACGACCATCAGGTGAGGCAGGTGACATCTACACGACCATCAGGTGAGGCAGGTGACATCTACACGACCATCAGGTGAGGCAGGTGACATCTACACGACCATCAGGTGAGGATACAATAGGTGTAGTGAGGAGGACAGTGTGAGGGCCTCATGAAGAGCTCTACCATCGACCGTCCTCCTCCTCACTCCTGATTGCAGCATATTTACCGTGCTAATAATAGCCGCGGGGCCTGTTGTTGTTTACCGGACAGCGCGGCGGCTTAAGTTACATTATTGATTGTGTGGGGGGACCACTCAGCCTCGCCACACACACACACACACACACACACAGGATCGTTGGCATGAATCAATGACTCATCTCTAAATTCCTGTTTATTTACGCATTAGTGTGCCTGAGTATCATGACCCAGTGAGTAAGGTTACATGACTCACCTACCCGGCTCAGATTACAGGTAAATAATCTATACACCTGGAGGTTTGGTTTCTCTTTACTCATAAACAACACCTTCGACTATGGCCAATTATTCATAACACTTAAACGTTTTCATTGATATAATCACTCACAATACCTTGAAAACTACCCTTAACACCTTGGTAATTACTCACAATACCTTGATAATCTCCCACAACACCTTGATAGGCTAGGTTAGGTTAGGTTCAGTTACCATTAGGTTAGGTTAGGTTAGGTTCGCATACCATTAGGATAGGTTAGGTTCGGATACCATAAGGATAGCTCATCTTCAGGTGATCCTAAGAAACACCAGGTGATAATGAGAAGCTGTTCAGGTGAGGCAGGTGAGAGTCTTGGCCCAGCACCAACACAAAATAAACCTGAGTGGACGAGTGACCACCTTTTCAACATTCGATTAATTTTTTTTCTTCGGATTTTAGAAACTACTATTCCCTAAATAATCCGATTATATTTACAGGTTAATGAAATGTAATTAGCAGATATTTCTCGTGATTTTTCGAGTTTTCGTTGAGAATATCTATGTATATGTATATGTCTGTCTGTCTGTCTGTCTGTTCGCTACGTACGGCTAAAGTTTTGAAGTGTCTCAAAGGTGGATTCTAGGGGGGTTAGGTTATATTAGGTAACTTCCTCTCTAACTCCGAACTGGGTAATTAGGGTCATGAGGTGTGAGAGAAGTGACCTGGGCTCGGTTTGTTTCACGGTGGGCGGGGGGGGGGGGGGGGTTAAATTCATGATTCATCTACATACAGGAAAACAATGGAAATCCTTGGAGCATGAATTCACCTTTGGGTGATAATACTCAGTGAGGCTAAGGTCTTGGGTCAGCCACATGAAGGGTGTTGTAAGGTTACTAATCCTAATCTCACACAATTCTTATCTCACATAATCCTAATCTTAACTAATCTTTGTCTTACTGTACTGTACTAATCCTAATCTTAGTCTTACAGTCCTTTACTAATCCTAATCTCACTTAATCCTATTCTCACTTAATCCTGATCTCACTTAATTCTAATCTCACACAATTCTAAGTTCACATAATCCTAATCTCACTTAATTCTAATCTCACACAATTATCTCACATAATCCTAATCTCACTTAATTCTAATCTCACTTGATCTTAATCTCACACAATTCTAAGTTCACATAATCCTAATCTCACTTAATCCTAATCTAACTTAATTCTAATCTCACAATTCTAATCTCACATAATCCTAATCTCACTTAATCTTAATCTCACACAATTCTAAGTTCACATAATCCTAATCTCACAACCCTAACCACACTTAATCCTAATCTCACAATTCTAATCTCACTTAATCCTAATCTCACACAATTCTTATCTCACATAATCCTAATCTCACTTAATCCTGAACCTCACTTAATCCTGATCTCACATAATTCTAATCTCACATAATCCTAATCTCACTTAATCCTAATCTCACACAATTCTTATCTCACATAATCCTAATCTCACTTAATCCTGAATCTCACTTAATCCTGATCTCACACAATTCTAATCTCACACAATTCTAATCTCACTTAATCCTAATCTCACACAATTCTAATCTCACTTAATCCTAATCTCACTTAATCCTAATCTCACAAAATTCTAATCTCACCTAATCCTAATCTCACACAATTCTAATCTCACTTAATCCTAATCTCACACAATTCTTATCTCACATAATCCTAATCTCACTTAATCCTGAATCTCACTTAATCCTGATCTCACACAATTCTAATCTCACATAATCCTAATCTCACTTAATCCTGAATCTCACTTAATCCTAATCTCACACAATTCTTATCTCACATAATCCTAATCTCACTTAATCCTGAATCTCACTTAATCCTGATCTCACACAATTCTAATCTCACCTAATCCTAATCTCACCTAATCCTAATCTCAACTAATCCTTGTCTTACTGTACTGTACTAATCCTTATCTTAGCCTTACAGTCCTTTACTAATCCTAATCTCATCTTATCCTCACCTAATCCTCCTCTAACTCATTCTCGTCTACTTTACAAATCCTTTACTTTAGGACACTTAACACTTATCGAAACACACTTAAATAGGTCCTATGATGTGTAAACGAGACATAGGGAGCTATAGGTAGTGCCCGACATTACCTATTTCCTTCATCGGTATAAGTAACCCCGCTATACTGGCACCGGTACCATGACAACCCTATCTGTGTCCCTCCTCTCCTCCCATAATGGATCCTCTCTCCTCCTCCCCACAATGGATCCTCTCTCCTCCTCCCCACAATGGATCCCCTCTCCTCCTCCCCACAATGGATCCTCTCTCCTCCTCCCCACAATGGATCCTCTCTCCTCCTCCTCCCCACAATGGATCCTCTCTCCTCCTCCCCACAATGGATCCTCTCTCCTCCTCCCCACAATGGATCCTCTCTCCTCCTCCTCCCCACAATGGATGGATCCTCTCTCCTCCTCCTCCCCACAATGGATACCCCCTCTCCTCCTCCCCACAATGGATCCTCTCTCCTCCTCCTCCCCCCCACAACGGATCCTCTCTCCTCCTCCTCCCCACAATGGATCCTCTCTCCTCCTCCCATAATGGATCCTCTCTCCTCCTCCCCACAATGGATCCTCTCTCCTCCTCCCCACAATGGATCCCCTCTCCTCCTCCCCACAATGGATCCTCTCTCCTCCTCCCCACAATGGATCCTCTCTCCTCCTCCTCCCCACAATGGATCCTCTCTCCTCCTCCCCACAATGGATCCTCTCTCCTCCTCCTCCCCACAATGGATCCTCTCTCCTCCTCCCCACAATGGATCCCTCTCCTCCTCCCCACAATGGATCCCCCCTCTCCTCCTCCCCACAATGGATCCCCCCTCCTCAACACACCCCCACCGCCGGTATAAACATAGGTCGTGAGCGTGACGAGGAAGGCAACAAATGTAGGACCGGATGTTTACACAACACAGATATTTTCTCGCCCCAACAAATGTCATATTCCTCCCCATCCTCTCCCTCCACCTCGAGTCTGCTGTCACCATTCTCCCTCTCTTTCTCCTTCTACCTTCACTACCTCGAGTCTGCTGTCACCACTCTCTCTCTCTCTCTCCTTCTACCTTCACTACCTTAAGTCTGCTGTCACCATTCTCCCTCTCCTCTCCCTCCACCTTAAGTCTGCTGTCACCAATCTCTCCTTCTCTCTCCATCTCCTCTCCCTCCAGTCTGCTGTGCCCACAACTGGCACAGCACTATCCACAGCTAAGTGTTGGTACAGCAGCAGCAGCAGCCAGTTATGTGAGGGGCAGACAAGAACAGAAAGATGGTGGTAAAGCAACAGCAGCAGCCAGGTGGTACAGCTCTCATTTGTCAAACCCGGCAGGTGGAGCAAGGTGTTGGCAGGGCGGCCAAGACAGACATCACTAACTCTCAGACCATCACCTAGACGCTGGAACACGTGTACCTGACCGCACAACGGAGAGGAATAACTATAACAACAAAACTTGAAAACCTAACTTAACCTAACCTAATTTAACCTAACCTAACCTAACCTAACTTAACCTAACCTAATTTAACCTAATCTAATCTAATCTAACCTAACCTAACCTAACCTAACCTTACGATAAACTAATTATCTTTACTCCTCTGAATTATTGTTGTCGGGGCGCTAAAACATAAGTCTAATATTGTAAGTACTTTATAATGTTTATTTTACTCGTTGCTGATAAATGGTGGTGAGTGGGGAGATGATCACAAGCGGCCCTCCCTCCCTCATCCTCATCTTAACGTCCCCTCCCCTCCCCTCCCCCCCCCCCTCCGTGTGTGGCCGGGTGTCATGGGGGTGCAACAGGTACACGCAATAGCAACATAGCAACACAGGAGTTAGAGTTTGTATACATCTAGTGCTTAGTACGTGATGTTTTGATATATCCGCCAGCAGTCTGTTGCTCACACTACACTAGCTACCTGCCACAACCATTAGAGTCGAGTGTGTGAGACGATGTTTTTTTTTAACAGTGTCTAGAATTCAGTGTAAGAATGGTTTAAGTGCAGATGAATAATACAAAACATTCGAGATGTATTGCTGGGTTGGGTTGGGTTGGGCTCGGTTCGGTTCGGTTCGGTTCGGTTCGGTTCGGTTCGGTTGGGTTGGGTTGGGTTGAGTTGAGTTGGGTTGGGTTCGGTTGAGTTGGGTTCGGTTGAGTTGGGTTCGGTTGGGTTCGGTTGAGTTGAGTTGGGTTGGGTTGAGTTGAGTTGGGTTGGGTTCGGTTGCGTTCGGTTGAGTTGGGTTGGGTTGAGTTGGTTTGGTTTGTTTAGGTTCAGATAATTGTTACACTTCGACACTGTGGTAGCGACTGTCATTTGTCAATAACTCTTTAATAAGTTTTACTGGAGCGACAAAAACTTCCCTTAGATAATAATAAAAAAAAAAAAAAAATGTCCGAGAGGTGATGCTAGCGTGAGATTCCCTGAGAGTAACTTTCATTCAGGTAAAGATAACGTATCATTCGTTAACACAACTCATATCTTATCAGGTTAACACTCACTCAACACAGTCATTGTCTGGGTCTCAATTGTAAGACTCTCACACTTATACACACTTAAGTCACTTCACCTCAACAAGCGGACGAATTTGGTAAACACGCACGCACGCACGCACTCACTCACTCACTCACGCACGGACACACACACACACACACACACACACACACACACACACACACAAATCACCTGAATATTAGCCCCCCAACCAATTTATTTAACTAGAATATCAACAAACCAAACCTAATCTAACCTAACCTAATCTAACCTAACCTAACCTAACCTAACCTAACCTAACCTAACCTAACCTAACCACCCAGGTAACGGTAGGTAAGTTTAATTATCAGGTGAATGAAACAAGCTGAGAGAGGAACTTATCTTCAGGTAAACTCACTCATTAATACTGTACAGGTAGGTGGCATCTCATTAGGCCAAGGTTCCCAACACACAACAAAGAGACAGTACAGTTGAGATTTGATAATTAGTATGTAATGACTAAGCCACTAAGGTCTTCAAAAGTCAAAGGTCACAGGTAGTTATAACATGACACATGACTTCCCTGGTGTGAAGTTATTCGAGAAAAGACATAAATTAATCAAAGCACTACAACCTGATCCTGAACTATGACTTTCTTCAACACCTGTCCTGAACTATGACTGTCTTCAACATCTGTCTCCAACACCTGTCTTCAACACCTGTCCTGAACCATGACTGTCTTCAACACCTGTCCTGAACCATGACTGTCTTCAACACCTGTCTTCAACCAACACCTGTCTTCAACACCTGTCCTGAACCATGACTGTCTTCAACACCTGTCTTCAGCCAACACCTGTCTTCAACCATCACCTGTCTACAGTAGATGCAATATGAAAATTAATCAAATATTTACCTTAGAATAATATCATATTTTGCACAAGTCTACCCCAAAAGTCACACTGATAATGAAAAACCTAACCTGACCTGACCTGACCTGACCTGACCTGACCTGACCTGACCTAACCTAACCTAACTTAACCTAACTTAACTTAACCTAACCTAACCTAACACACTCGACTTCAGCGATCCCCAGTTGGTTAAATCGTACACGTGTTGCCGTCCTAAGTCAGTCTAAATATGTAAAGGTTACCTGAGCTATTTAACACTGAGACTAATACCTCCCTCATTTACCTGGAGTTAATTAGTACGAGTATCATTCACCTGGAGTTAATTAGCACGAGTATCATTCACCCGTAGTTAGTTAGGACGAGTATCAATCACCCGGAGTTAATTAGAACGAGTATCATTCACCTGGAGTTAATTAGGACGAGCATCATTCACCTGGAATTAATTAGTACGAGTATCATTCACCTGGAGTTAATTAGTACGAGTATCATTCACCTAGAGTTAATTAGCACGAGTATCATTCACCCGTAGTTAGTTAGCACGAGTATCATTCACCCGGAGTTAATTAGAACGAGTATCATTCACCCGTAGTTAGTTAGCACGAGTATCATTCACCCGGAGTTAATTAGAACGAGTATCATTCACCTGGAGTTAATAAGAACGAGTATCATTCACCTGGAGTTAATTAGAACGAGTATCATTCATCTGGAGTTAGTAATGACTAAGGTTATTTTTTTAACGCAAGTATTATGCATTTTTGCGTTTTTTTCCTCTATTCCTACGTGATGGATGGTTGGCTGTGATGAACTGGCTATATGACCTAGCTATATAAACTGGCTGTGTTGAATTGAGTGTGTGAACTGGCTGTATGACCTGCCTCCGTGAACTGGCTGTGTTAACCTGGTTAGACTATAAGTTTGAAGTATAAGGTTGGGGTACAGGGCTGAAGTATAAGGTTGGAGTATAAGGCTTAAGTATAAGGTTGGAGTATAAGGCTGAAGTATAAGGTTGGAGTATAAGGCTGGAGTATAAGTTGGTGTAAAAGGCTGAAGTATAAGGTTGGAGTATAAGGCTGAGGTATAAGGTTGGAGTACAAGGCTGAGGTATAAGGTTGGAGTAAAAGGCTGAAGTATAAGGTTGGAGTATAAGGCTGAAGTATAAGGTTGGAGTATAAGGTTTAAGTATAAGGTTGGATTATAAGGCTGAAGTATAAGGTTGGAGTATAAGGCTGAAGTATAAGGTTGGAGTATAAGGTTTAAGTATAAGGTTGGAGTATAAGGCTGAAGTATAAGGTTGGAGTATAAGGTTGGATATTAGGCTAAAGTATAGGGTTGGAGTATAATGCTGGAGTATAAAGTTAGAGTATAAGGTTGGAGTATAAGGTTGGAGTATAAGGCTGAAATATAATGTTTGTACAGCATGTCATCCTACTTGAAAATTTCCCCTTATATTCTTTGTTCCCTTAAATCTCATAATTACCAATATATATATTACTAAACACCCTCCATTAGCTTGTTTAATGAGGCCGTACCTTAATCATAGGCTTTGGTGACCTTGTTAGTACAGGTTAAAGGTCAGGGGTCATTTATTTGAGGTTAAAGATTCTACGTGGGATAGCGTCAAAGATATACCTTTTATAGTTGTTAATCTTACCGTCCGCCGCCTCTTATCTTCCTCTCCAACACCCTCACAACCTCTCCCCAACACTCGCCCCCTCCCCCAAGACTCGCCCCCACCCCCAACACTCGCCCCCACCCCCAACACTCACCCCCTCCCCCAACACTCGCCCCCTCCCCCAACACTCGCCCCCACCCCCAACACTCGCCCCCACCCCCAACACTCGCCCCCTCCCCCAACACTCGCCCTCTCCCCCAACACTCGCCCCCTCCCCCAACACTCGCCCTCTCCCCCAACACTCGCCCCCTCCCCCAACACTCGCCCCCTCCCCCAACACTCGCCCCCACCCCAACACGCGCCCCCTCCCCCAACACTCGCCCCCACCCCTAACACTCGCCCCCACCCCCAACACTCGCCCCCTCCCCCAACACTCGCCCCCTCCCCCAACACTCGCCACCTCCCCTCTTCTCCATCTTCCTTGGGGCGGTGACCGGAAGACGAGAGGAGGCGGAGTGGGTGAGAGAGGAAGATACTGAACGAAGGTTTTATTATTTTACTTGTGAGTAAATGAGAGTTGGTCGTGAGTGAGTAGGTGTTGGAGTAATCAGGGTGAGTAGCTCTGCCCCTCCACCCTCACCCGCCCACCCGCCCGCCCGCCCTCCCCGGCCCACTATTACTCTCCTCGCCCACTGTTGTGTACACAGCTGCTTTTGTGTTTTTTGCTTCAGTCACGTCATTCTCCAATCACTGTTTTCCTTTGTTTACCTTTGATTATAAACAATTCCATTTGGTGGTGACTATTTCGAGACGGTGGCGGTTGCAGAACCTCCGATTTGTTTACATACAAGTCCAGTGCATGTGGGGGCCGTCGGGAAGGGTCTCCTCTTGCCAAACGGCGAACTTCCAGCGCGAACATTTTCTCCCGCCAAAGCGAGGCACGGCTGTTTGTCAATCCCTTGAAACAAACAAATGAATAAAGCACAAGCAGAAACACGTCCCGCGCCACACTGCCTCACTTATCACTTTAGCACTTTATTGTCGCTCTCTCCTCTCCTCTTCCTCTTCCCCCTCATCCCTCACACCACACGTTAACCACTATATCATTATCAACTAATGCTAAATAGCTGGAGCTTAGAAAAATAATCTTTGTTTACAAACTGTGGAAAGCGGCGGAACTATATTTGTATGTGAGGCAGGGAGAGGGGAGACGAGGGGAGGGCGGTGAGGGGAGGACAGAGGGTGAGGGGAAGTGGAGTGGGAGAAGGGGAGGGGACCAGGGAGTATATATGAGAGGGAAATGGAGAGGTGGGAGACAGTGGCTGGTAAGCTAATCTAACTCTTATATCACTATTACCGAAAACACTCTCTTCCCTTTCCTTCCCCCCCTCCTTTTCTTCCCCCCTTCCCTCTCATCCCCACACCCACTCTATCCACCCCTTCACCCCACCACACTCAACCTACCACCAACATCCCCCCCCCCCCCCACTCACCCTACCCAAGTCCACCACCACCCTCTATGTCCTTGTTAAGTGTTTATTTGTTCAAGTGTGTGAGGTACGAGAGTGTTGTTGTTATTGCCGGCTTCTCTTGGTGGTTGAAGATAAAGAAGGTGGTGGAGGTGCTGGTGCTGGTGCTGTGACTGTTGTCGTTGCTATGATGGACTTCCTCCTCCTCACCCCTCTTCTTCTTCTTCCTGTTCACCCTCCTTCTCCTGCTTATCCCCCTTTTTCCTCACCCTCCTACTACCTTACCCTCGCCTTTCTCACCTTCCTCCTACCGTTCCTCCCGTTGCTTACCCTCTCCTCTCCTTCCCTCTTCCTCCCCTTCCCTTTCCTCCTACTCACCCCCTCCTCCACTTCCATTTCCTGTTAATAACTCTCCTCCTCCCCACCTTCTTCTTCCTCCTCTTCCTGCTCCTCCTCCTCACCTTTCTCCCCCTTCTCTTCCTCCTCACCTTCCTCCCCCTTCTCTTCCTCCTCCCCCTCACCCTCTTCCCCCTCCTCGTATATACTTGGTAAGACCGAAGGTGGGAAACGTCTCCGAGTGGCATTGTTGTCAAGTTTAGGTCATGTTGTGTGTTTCGTCAGTGCTCCATAAGCGTCTGCCATCTTTGACGTGGTTTATTTTCCCATAATTTGTTGTCCATAGCTAGTGGAGGAGGGGTGACAGAAGGGGGAAGGGGTCGGTAGGGGTGGCAGGAGGCGGTAGGGGTGGCAGGAAGCGGTAGGGGTGACAGGAGGCGCTAGGGGTGGCAGGAAGCGGTAGGGGTGGCAGGAAGCGGTAGGGGTGACAGGAGGCGCTAGGGGTGGCAGAAGCAGAAGTGAAGTGTGGGAAGTGGGGTGGAACAGCAGCAGTTAAAGGGGCGGCAGGGGTAGTAAGAGCGGCAGGAGGAGGCAGGGGCGGCGACGGAAGGGCGGAGGTGATGATACTGACGGCGGAGGACCCCAGTGGAAGTGGTCGTGGCTGCTGAGTTATGAAGTAAAAAAAAAAAAAACACACACACACAAGTGAGTGAGAATGACGAAACTCGGATGGTGATGTGAGGAAGTGGAATACAACCGACCAAAATTATTAAACAGAGAGAGAGAGAGAGAGAGAGAGAGAGAGAGAGAGAGAGAGAGAGAGAGAGAGAGAGAGTCAAGTATACCGTACGTGATAGGTCAGAGGGAGAGAGAGAGAAAACACACACACACACACACACACACACACACACACACACACACACACGAGAGACCATAACTTGCTGATGTAATTCGGTCAATCTAAAAAAAAAAATACCACGACACGTAAACGACAACAGCACAGGCGTGTCTAACGAAGCAAAACGACAAACGACAGTAAAATATATTGTGATTAACGAAAATAAAATATTATTAACGGAATTAACATGTGATTAACGAAAGCGAGACACCGAGAGGAAAACCCACCAGCAGTATCGTTGACCTACGTTGAACTCTTCAGATCAAGTGAAAACCACATGGTCAACGAAGGACGGTCGTGTGTGTGTGTGTGTGTGATTAACTAGAGCAATGTCAGATCTGGTCCGACAAAGGAATGCATTGAAGGTAAGGTATTCATGCTTGATTAAACGAAACTGAGGCAGATATGATCAACGAAAGTGAAATGGCGGCGATCATCGAGTGAGTGTTTGAAACCCACGTACTCGAGGAGGAGTGTGTTCAACGAGGTGAGTGTGTGTGTGTGTGTGTGTGTGTGTGTGAGGTGTGTTTAACGAGGGGTCAGGCACGAGCAATTAACGAGGGAGCACCACGAGGCGACAACACTCGGTGACAACAACAAGAGGCTCTGACGTGTCACGTGACCCGATTATTAACCAATCACAGAGCGCGGCGACCCACAACACGCTGACATGTAGTGGCTTTGTTGACGTGAAGCCGAGACGCAATGATGTGTGTGTGTGTGTGTGTGTGTGTGTGTGTGTGTGTGGCCCTTACATATATACCTACAACAGCGCCATTCATCAGCCTCTGGTGGTAAGTGTGGTGATGGAGTGGTTTAAGGGGGCAGGTGACTAGCTCTCCTACTATACCTGCCTGGGGGGACCTAACCTTGTTCCTGAGAGAGGGGGGGGGGAGGGAGGAGAGGGGAAGAGAGGTGGGGAAGGGGTGAGAGACACGGGGGAAGGAAAGAGAGGAAGGAGAGGGAGAAAGTGGGAAGAGAGAGAGAGAGAGAGAGAGAGAGAGAGAGAGAGAGAGAGAGAGAGAGAGAGAGAGAGAGAGAGAGAGAGAGGAACTAATATAAAACATCACTACTCTAGATATCCCAGGTGACCCTAGACTCAGGGCCAGGTACAGTGCCTGAAACACCTAACAATACCAGTGGGGGCACCTTTACCGTCACCAACTGTCGTCCTCAGGAGTGGCCGAGGTTACCCCTACGTAGCCTCTGTGGGAACTCTATTAAATTTTATCAGTCAGTCTTCAAAAAGTTTAAATGTAAATAAAGTATTTTTTAGTTTTTGTTCAAAATAGTTTGGTGCTGTAAATATGTGCTGTACGTAAAGGTTTATGTGTCTGTAAGTTTGCGTATTTTATGTACATACACCATGTGTTAACATTTGCTTGTGTGTATGCATGCAAGTTGGTGCTTGCTTGTTTGTGTGTGTACACGCTCTTGCATGTGCGTGCACGTTTATGGATGAGTTTATGCATATGTATGTATGTGTGTGTACTGTACAGGGATATATATATATATATATATATATATATATATATATATATATATATATATATATATATATATATATATATAGTATATATATATATATATATATATATATATATATATCTATATATATATATATATATATATATATATATATATATATATATATATATATATATATATATATATATTTCATGTAGATCCACAATGAAAACGTGGATAAGATAAATCTTGATAAACTGTAGGTGCGCGTTATCTAGGTATATGCTGATAACCACAAGGAAAGAAGAAAACACGAAGTTCCCAAGCGCTTTCGTGTCTGTACTCACCCCAGAAGATGTGAATTACACGAAAGCGCGTGGGAACTTAGTGTTTTATTCTTTCCTGGTGGTTATCAGCTTATATATATATATATATATATATATATATATATATATATATAATATATATATATATATATATATATATATATATATATATATAATTTATTTATTTATCTATTTATACGATGGTTAAGAAACCAATAATTACAGTAATCAGAACAATATATAAGTACTCAGACACCGATACATAACACAGCCAGCCATTACCTGTGTCAGACTCACTACACCTCTGACAGCTTATGGATCAAATGGGCCCCAATCCTAACAAGCCAACTAACCACTAGTACTAGGACTCCATAGAACTACAATCCATTAAGATAGGGATAGGGCCATCTACAACTGGGGCCCACTAGGTCAGGGGCCCATTAAGAACAGTGCTCACATATCATCGGTCTCCTCTATTCAGTAGTGGAATTTTCTGCCTAGTTCGGTCCTTCCAAGTAAATAAATACCAAGAGCCTGGTTCATAGCCTCAGTGTGGCCCCCCTGACTCACTGCCAGAGAGCGTGTTTATCCTGAACATCTGTTGTTGCCTAACCCAGTGTGTTGATCAGGCTGACGACACTCAGCTTCCTCAATGTTGACAAGTGAGAGGTCGATGATATCCCTAGCAGGTTAAGTACTGTCTTTGAGGATAACTCGTCACCTTATTTCATAACGGGTGGAGGATAACATTAATGATAATTGTATACGAACGATTTGGGAGGATCTATATCGTAATTGGAGATAAGTTTAAGTCCCATGACGATAACTTTTCGATATCGTAAAGTCCCATGACGATAACTTTTCGATATCGTAATCACTCGGTAGTTTATATACAGGTGACGATATTCTTATAGGCAGTATTATTAGGATACCTGTGCCTCCCATCTCGTGCACCTCACCTGTCCCAAGTACTGTCCACCTCACCTGTCCCAAGTACTGTCCACCTCACCTGTCCCAAGCACTGTCCATCTCACTTGTCCCAAGCACTGTCCACCTCACCTGTCCCAAGCACTGTCCATCTCACCTGTCCCAGGCATTGTCCATCTCACCTGTCCCAAGCACTGTCCACCTCACCTGTCCCAAGCACTGTCCATCTCACCTGTCCCAGGCATTGTCCATCTCACCTGTCCCAAGTACTGTCCACCTCACCTGTCCCAAGTACTGTCCACCTCACCTGTCCCAAGCACTGTCCATCTCACCTGTCCCAAGCACTGTCCACCTCACCTGTCCCAAGCACTGTCCATCTCACCTGTCCCAGGCATTGTCCATCTCACCTGTCCCAAGCACTGTCCACCTCACCTGTCCCAAGCATTGTTCATCTCATCTGTCTATCACCGCTATTATTACTACCATTTCCATTACTTTTAGTACTATTACTGTTAGTAGTAATAGTAGTAGTAGTAGTTAAACGTAGTATCATTATTATTTTTATTAGTGGTGGTAGTACAAGTAATAGTAGTAGTGATGGTGGTAGTAGCAGTAGTAGCCTGAATGGTGGTATTAATAGTAATATACAAATAGTAGCTGTAATATAAATAGTAATAGTGGTATTTACAAGAGTCTATGGTGTGGTTGTGCGAGTGAGTCATGGTTCTAGGTCACGCACTCTGCTGCCCACACGAGTCAGCCGTCACCTACAAGTAAACAAACAATTTCACTGACATGTTACCCCTTTTGATGATCCCCTCCCCTTCCCCTTAGATGATGGCCCTCCCTTTCCATTAGATGATGGTACCTTCCTTCCTTCCTTAGATGATTTGGCCCTCCCTTTCCCTTAGATGACGGCCCTATGCTTCCTTCCCTTAGATGATGGACCTCCCTCTCCTTTCCCTTAGATGACGGCCCTCTTCCCTTAGATGTTGGTCCTCCCCCTTCTTTAGATAATACCCCTCCTTTAGCTAATACCCCTCCGTTAGATAACACCCCCCACCCTTAGATAATACCCACCTCCCTTAGATACAGGTACACAGTGTGAGAAGGTGTTGTTGCAATAATGGGCTTACAATATTCGGCCTTAATTACCCTCACAGGTGTATTCAGCACAGGTAAATTGATCTAACGAAGTCATTAAGTTAGGTTAGGTTAGGTTAGATGTTTAAATGTAAGTCACCATAAACTACAGGTAGGTTATTTTATTGTTTAAATTAATACTATATAGCTAACAGGTAGACATTTTTGCAATAGGTTCTTATACAGGTGGGAAATATGTGAGTGAGTGAGTGAGTGAGTGAGTGTGTGTGAGTGTGAGTGAGTGTTTACCCCCTTTCTGTTATGATGACTACTCCTAATCGTGTGGTGCTGAGGGGGGCAAGTGACCAATGATGACCCCCCTCCCCCTCTTCTCTCCCCTACTCCCCCTCACGTGCCCCCTCTTCCCTTCACTCTCTCCCTCTCTTCCATCTCCCCCTCCTCCCCCCCCCCCCCATATTGACGGTGATGATGTGGCAAGTATTGATGTCCGACTTGTTGTTGCTGCTCACACGGAGGGGTAGGTGGGAGGGGGAGAAGGGGGTGAGAGGGGGGAGGAGGGGGTGAGAGGGGGGAGGAGGGGGTGAGAGGGGGGAGGAGGGGGTAAGAGGGGTTGAAGGAGGGTGTAGAGGGGTGTGGGATGGGGAAGAAGGGGAGTAGGGGTGTAGGAGGGGGAGGAGGGGGTGTAGAGGGCGGATATGAGTGGAGAGGGGAGGGGGGGGGAGAGAGGGGAGGGGTGGTTAGTGATAGTGGTACTCTTAGTATTGGTCGTGATGAGGGGTGGGCTGTCGTATTGGTGGTGGTGGTAGGTGGTGATAGTGGTTGTGGTAAATAGTGGTGGTGATGGATGTAATGAAGGCAAGGCAGTAATGGTGATAGTAGTAGGAGTAGTTGTTGTATTATGAGAGAGAGAGAGAGAGAGAGAGAGAGAGAGAGAGAGAGAGAGAGAGAGAGAGAGAGAGAGAGAGAGACGCCTTTGTGTGTTTGTTACTCAGAGATTCAGTTAGTGAGCGTTGTTATTGTTATTATTGTTGTTGTTGTTTTATTGCTGTTGTTGTTGTGTGAGTAAGGTGGCGCTGATGGCTACTGTACGTGTTGTGTTATTTTACTATTGTTGTTCTTTGATGTATCTTGATTCATACGTGTGTGTGTGTGTGTGTGTGTGTGTGTGTGTGTTCGCTGGTGGTGTGCGTGCTGATGTGTGTTTGTATTTGCACGTGTATGTATAAGCTTGTGTGTGGTTGTATACATCCGTGTAGGTATAGGTGTGCTTACATTATTACGTACATATAAATAAACTTACGTTCACTGGTGTGTGTGTGTGTGTGTGTGTGTGTGTGTGTGTGTGTGTGTGTGTGTAGACCAACTAATAGTATTTGTTTTTTCCTTTTATTATTATTATTATTATTATTATTATTATTATTATTATTATTATTATTATTATTTATTTATTTATTTTTTTTTTGGCCTCTCCAGCTGCCATATTTTAGGCCTATGTATTAAATGACATCCCCCCCAAAATAATGATAATTCATGCAAAAAACTGTTGGCTGTATTGTATTACTTCAACTGTACTCTCCTCAGCGGTCTCACACACACACACACACACACACACACACACACACACACACACACACACACACACACACACACACACACACAAAAGCTATTGTTAAGAGTTGCTTTTATTAAATTGCCTCTCTCTCTCTCTCTCTCTCTCTCTCTCTCTCTCTCTCTCTCTCTCTCTCTCTCTCTCTCTTTTTTCTATTGTAGGGGTTTTTAGAGGGACGGAAGAGAGGGTAGAAAGAAAGAGATAGGAAGCGAAAGGTGGGAAAGAAAAAGCGAAAGAGGAGCTTCTGTGGTCGTAAAGAGGCGTGAGGGAAAGGGTGAAAACATAGGGAAAAAATGAAGAAAGAAAGTAGATAGAGAGAGGGAGAGAGAGGGAGAGAAGCAGAAGCACGAGACGAGGGAAGTGAGGGAAACGGCAGAAATGGAGGAAAAATGATAAAGAAAGGGAGAGTTAATAAAAGGGAGGAAAATGAGACACAGGTGACAGGAGGGAGGGCGAGAAGGCGAACTGGCGAATATGAGGAAAATGATACGACCAGGCAAGGTACGACCAGGGGGAGGCAATATGGAAGTGTCACGACCAAGGAGTATGGTAGTGGGGAAGTGTCACTACCAGGGGGTGTATGGTAGTAGGGAAGTGTCACGACCAGGGGGAGTATGGTAGTAGGGAAGTGTCACGACCAGGGGGAGTATGGTAGTAGGGAAGTGTCACGACCAGGGGGAGTAAGGTAGTAGGGAAGTGTCACTACCAGGGGGAGTATGGTAGTGGGGAAGTGTCACTACCAGGGGGAGTATGGTAGTGGGGAAGTGTCATGACCAGGGGGAGTATGGTAGTGGGGAAGTGTCACTACCAGGGGGAGTATGGTAGTGGGGAAGTGTCATGACCAGGTGGAGTATGGTAGTGAGGGAGTGTCACGACCAGGGGGAGTATGGTAGTGGGGAAGTGTCACGACCAGGGGGAGTATGGTAGTAGGGAAGTGTCACGACCAGGTGGAGTATGGTAGTGAGGAAGTGTCACGACCAGGGGGAGTATGGTAGTGGGGAAGTATCACGACCAGGAGGAGTATGGTAGTAGGGAAGTGTCACGACCAGGGGGTGTATGGTAGTAGGGAAGTGTCACGACCATGGGCGGGGGCCGGGGGGAAGTATGGTGGTAGGGCAGTGTCACGACCAGAGAGGGGAGGGGTAGAGTATGGTGCAGGTAAGCAACCCCATCTAGTGCCAGGATCACCAACCCTCATCTACAAATCACAAACATTTTTACTTCGTTTGTATATTTATAAAATCACATCAAATTCTTCCCAATCCTCAATAATACAACCTATCAAATACCTACACGCCCAACCATACCACGTACCTCGCACACCCGCACGCCCACGCCCGAACCTTACAAGCACCCACGAACATGCCCGATGACTAATAATCAGACCGACTAAGTTAAGTTTTTAAAATTGTCCATATATATGACACCATGACGGGGCTTGACACCTTGCCAACACCCAACCCACGTCGCCTGGGCCCTCCTCCTCCTCCCTCAGGCGACACCACCGCTTTACCACATATTGCCGCCTCCTCTTCCTCTTCCTCCTCCTCCTCCTCCTCCTCTTCCTCCTCTCGCTTGCTTCACGTTACTCCTTGGCCGGAAGTACCACATTACACTGACGACAGCTTGGGTTTGTCTTCATGCAGCGAGGTGTGAGGTAACAGTCCCACACCTCACGGGTTACCTGGGCCAGTCAGTCGTGATTCTGATGCTTCCTGGTGTTGCCATAAGTAATGTTGCCATTAGTAATGTTACCATGAGTAATGCTGCCATGAGTAATGCTCCCATAAGTAATGTTGCCATGAGTAATGCTGCCATGAGTAATGCTGCCATGAGTAATGCTGCCATGAGTAATGCTGCCATGAGTAATGTTGCCATAAGTAATGTTGCCATTAGTAATGTTACCATGAGTAATGCTGCCATGAGTAATGCTCCCATAAGTAATGTTGCCATGAGTAATGCTGCCATGAGTAATGCTGCCATGAGTAATGCTGCCATGAGTAATGCTGCCATGAGTAATGTTGCCATAAGTAATGTTGCCATTAGTAATGTTACCATGAGTAATGCTGCCATGAGTAATGCTCCCATAAGTAATGTTGCCATGAGTAATGCTGCCATGAGTAATGCTGCCATGAGTAATGCTGCCATAAGTAATGCTGCCATGACTAACTGATGCTACCCATGAGTAACTAACGCCACCAGGACATACGTTGCTATAAGTGAATAATGCTGCCATGACTAATATTATTGTTGACAGTGGTGAGTCAGCTGACAGCGGTGGTAAACATCTCCAAGGAAAGTTTGTCAATGTTTATGATGACGAACCCAACCGGAAGTGACTCATGGTAGGTTAGGTTAGGTTAGGTTAGGTTAGGTTAAGAGTCCCAGACCGTGATCAGCTCCACCGTGATGTTGATCTGACGAAGGCGGTGACGAGACGAGGCATAAGACCCTAATGCTAAACCCCATTTGTACGTACACGAACCACCGCCTAACATACACACGTACACCCCTCCAACTTGTGTGTGCGTGTGTGAGAGACAGAGAGAGACACAGAGAGAGAGAGAGAGATAGACAGACGGACAGAGAAAGTTATGAGGAGGAGGAGGAGGAGGAGGAGGAGGAAGAGGAGGAGGAGGAAGAGGAGGAGGAGGAAGCAACAGCAATGACGGTAGCAGAGGAAGATCAGGGCAAAGACAGCCAGCAGCCGGTAGTAGTGGTGGTAGTGATGTGGCATGGGGGGAAGGCTGGTGGTAGTGTTATGGTAAGGGAGGAAGAACCTGGTGGCAGTGGTTGTAATAGTGGTAAGAAGACTGCTGATGGTAATGGTAGGGAGGCTGGTAGTAGTGGTAGTGTAGATGGTAGTAGTGGTAGGGAGGCTGGTGGTAGGTAGTGGTGATAGTGTCATGGTAAGGGAGGAAGAAGCTGGTGGCAGTAGTTGTAATAGTGGTAAGAAGAACTGCTGATGATAATGGTAGGGAGGCTGGTAGTGGTGGTAGTGTAGATGGTAGTAGTGGTAGGGAGGCTGGTGGTAGGTAGTGGTGGTAGTGAGGATGGTAGGGGGGGGGGGGAACAGGAATGTCTTTGTTTGTTATTTATTTGTTCATCTGCCAGGGGTGGGCGAGACTATGTTGGTTTAGGTGCGGCCCCGGTCACTGGCCAGCCCCGGGATCTGTGGGTCGCGCCCAGACTCAATGGCGGAATTAAAATGAACTCCCGACCTGTGATGTGAAGACGGGAGGGGAGGGAGTATGGAGGGAGTGGGGAGTGAAAGGAAGGGGGTGGAGGGTGAGAGGGAGGGGGGTGGAGGGTGAGAGGGAGGGGGGTGGAGGGTGAGAGGGAGGGGGGTGGAGGGTGGGGATGATTGGGGAGGTTTTAGGATGAGAGGGAGGGATAGGAGGGTCGAGAGGGGTGGGGTGATTGGAGAGGTTTTAGGAGGGGGGAGTGGAGTGATTGAGATATTGGGGAGGAATGAAAGGAAATGAAAGGAAGGGGAGGGGGAGGAATGGTAAGGGGAAATTGGGAGGTTGGAAAAAGGGAAGGGGAAGAAAGAAAGGGGGAGGGGAGGGGCTAAAGTGAGATTTGAAGGCTGTGTGTGTGTGTGTGTGTGTGTGTGTGTGTGTGTGTGTGTGTGTACGGTAACTCAATTAGATATATTTACCAACATTAAACTTATTGTAATTACTGTATACGATCACAATTAATTATTTCAACCCTATTTTCCAATTACTTCCAATTACCTTAACCTCACAGGGATTACTATTTCCAAGTCGGAAATGATTGATAGAAATTTAAGGGAACTGTTCATCTTTTGGAGATAAAGAGAATATCAGTAAATAGGGCGAATGTTAAAAAATGGGCGAATGTTAAAAAATGGGCGAATGTTAAAAAAATGGGCGAATGTTAAAAAAATGGGCGAATGTTAAAAAATGGGCGAATGTTAAAAAAATGGGCGAATGTTAAAAAATGGGCGAATGTTAAAAAAATGGGCGAATGTTAAAAAATGGGCGAATGCTAAAAAATGGGCGAATGTTAAAAAATAGGGCGAATGTTAGAAATAGGGAGAATATTATAATTGTACAGGATGTTAAAATGGGGAAAAGGTTGAAAAATAAGGAGAATGTTATTAATAGAGGTAATATAAGTAGGGAAATATAAAATAAGGATTGTCATAATAGGGAAAATGCTATAAAATAGGATAAAACTTGTAAAATAAAAAAAGATGAATATAAAGTCAAAACAAGACCAAGAGGCAACAGATAGAATGGTTTTTAGGAGAGAGATGTGATTATACTGAACCACCCGGTAAGGTTAGTCGTACACGGAGTAGTTACGGTTAAATAAATCTACCTGTAAATACCTCCGGGAGATAATTACAGGTAGAATACAGGTAACCACAGCTTATTAGTGGGTGTTGTTTATCGTAAGGTGAGCGTGGTAGGCTGAGGTACTGTAGGCTGTAGGGGAAGAGAAGGTTAGGTTAGGTTAGGTTAGGTTAGGTTAGGTTGGGTTGGGTTATGCAAAACAGGAAACACTTAGGTATCTTTTATGAACCTGCAGTTCACTTGGCCGGATATACCACCTTTTATCACCAGGTGCTGTCCTATCCGGCTCCGGTCAGTAATCCCTCTCCTTGGCTGATTCATTCCATCCGGCAGCACGTGCTTAGTCCTATCAATCACTTAGATAAGGATCATAGTTCTGGTTCATATCTTGTACTGTTTTACTTCCTACACTCCTACCTCGGGTTTAACCCCTTGAGTACGATTGTTTAACCCCTGAGTACGATGGTTTAACCCCTTGAGCACGATGGTTTAACCCCCTGAGTACGATGGTTTAATCCCTTGAGTACTATGATCTAACCCCTTGAATACGGTGACTTAGCCCCTTGAGTACAATGACAGCCTCGCGAGTACGATGAATTTACCCCTGAGTACATTGATATAATCTCTTCAATACGATGATTTAGCCTCGTAAATAAGATGCTTTAACCTCCTTAGTACGATGATTTAATCCCCTGAGTACGATAATTTAATCCCTTGAGTACGATAACTTATCCCTTGAGTACTATGATTTAATCCCTTGAGTACGATGACTTATACCCATGAATACGATGACAGCCTCCTGAGTACATCTTCCCTCTTCTTCCCACTTCTGAGGTCAATGCTGTTCTTCCTCTCTGCCTTCCACTTACTTTTCCAACTACAGCTTCTTCCCCCTCCTCCTCTTCCTCCTCCTCTTCTTCCAACATCCCACCTCCCTCCTTCACTACCCCCACCTCCCGGCCTCCGTCAGTACATCTCCAGGAGACCTTTAGTGGCCCGGCCGTACCCCTCCTGACGGCGAGGTTCAGGAGACAATGGTCAGAAGAACTCAGGAGAGGCGGCCAGGTGTTGACACAAGAAGATCCGCTACCACCATCACCACCAGTGTACAAGGTCTGGTGGTGGCAGGGGAGGTGTAGGTGGTGGTGGCAGGGGAGGTATAGGTGGCGGTGGCAGGGGAAGTGTAGGTGGTGGTGGCAGGGGAGGTATAGGTGGCGGTGGCAGGGGAAGTGTAGGTGGTGGTGGCAGGGGAGGTATAGGTGGCGATGGCAGGGGAAGTGTAGGTGGTGGTGGCAGGGTGGGTATAGGTGGTGGTGGCAGGGGAGGTATAGGTGGTGGTGACAGGGTGAGTGTAAGGTGGTCGTGGTGACAGGGTGGGTGTAAGGTGGTCGTGGTGACAGGTATAAGTATAGGTGGTGAGTGGTGGGTGAGTTGTAAATACACTGAAAGCAGGTAACACGCAGATGATGGTTGGTCATGAGAGAGAGAGAGAGAGAGAGAGAGAGAGAGAGAGAGAGAGAGAGAGAGAGAGAGAGAGAGAGAGAGAGAGAGAGAGAGAGTACAGCAACGAGAGGAAGTATACAGAAGGTAAGTGTGGTAAGGGAGGGCAATAAGGGAGGGCAAGACAGAGGGCAGGAGTGAAGCAGTAAGGAAGGCCAAGAGAGAAGGAGGTACATGGGCAGGACCAGGGCAATGTACACAAAGGACAGGCTGGGAGGGGCCCATCTGCTAACACGCGTGAGTTTGCATATGTACACACAAACACACACATACGTACAGACGCTCCTATATATGTCTACATGTGGATAAATGTGAGTGTACACGAAGACTAACACCCCCAACAACCACAGGAACCTTACATAGTGGTTTATGTCATCCCTTTGGTTTAATAATAACAGGGAGTACTGATGCCCGACCTATGTAAAACACCTTGTAATAACCAACCAATGACAACACAGATACTATTATGTGTCCGTTTTGTATAGTAGATCGTGTCCTATAAACCCATAATTTCAAGGATTTATGAATCTATTAGTTATAAATTTCTCTCAAAAACAAAAAAGCATCATTAGATATATTTGTAATCAAGGAATTGTTTATTGATGTTTAGGAGATTCTTTCTACAAGCATAAATGCGTCAGTATAAATGACCTCAACCTTATCTACCTATTTGACTCCTCATTTCCCCATTTCTCCCCATTCCCCCTCCTTACCCTCTCACCCACGTTGCTAACACTCCCTAATCCCTAACCACCACAGTCATCCACCCCTCCACCTCTGACTGCCATTTTCCCTCTCACCCCACCCCCCTCCCCCCCCTCCCTACGTATCGCCTCTCTATGTCCCTCACCACATCAACATATGGAATCCCTGCTGTGCCACATACCACAGAGTGTTTACAACTGGTATAGCTTTGTCCCAGCAGCCGTCACTAGATGTTTGTGAGACGCATATCCGGTTAGAGCCAGCCAGATGTTGCCTCGATAGCTATGATGTCGATGGTTGACGTCTAAAGTTATTTGATTACACCTGTACAAGACGTTAGTGGTGGGTTAATAATATGGTGATTTTGTCTGTAGGTTAATTTCTTCCAGTGGTGTTCATCTCCCAGGGACAGTGACTAAGAACAGTGACCAGAACACATCTCACTACCAGCAACAGTGACAGGCAACCACCAGTGACAACAATAAAAACACAGCCATCAGGAACATATTGACAACAGGAGAACACAATCTTACATACCATGTCCATTAACCAAAAGTTCAATTAAAAATATATATACAATCCCATTTACTCGCATACATCAATAACTCTAAAGTTATTTTTTTTTTGCCTTAAGTTAACCTAACACACAAGAGGTAAACAAAGTGGGATAATTACCTTCAAGTACAACAGGTTAGGTTAGTGTATTACGTCTACAAAACCTTTATAAGTCAGTCTACTGTATACAGATGAACAGCGGACATAGATCACCACCAAGTGTAAACCTCAAGTCTTCACCCTTAGTTATCTTCCTCTCACGACCTCAGCCTTCAAAAATGATTCACTCACTCCTCACGCTACAACTCCCACACTACACCTCCCACACCACCACCACCACCACCTTCAATAACCTTCCTTCCCACACCTCCACCTACCACCTCCCTCTACTAAGCTGTGACAACACATTCCATATCACCTGACCCCAAACACACACACACACACACACACACACACACCTTGAGAGTGATTCCTTTAATTCCCTCAACCCACCACCACACACTCACTCATTGCCAACGCACTCAAGCACTTCCAACACAGTGCATCCTCAACGTCACGTCCTTAATACCACACTTTCACTCTTGGTTCCCACAATACACGCACTCACTCTTCCTCTCTCACACTCTACCATCCACTTAACACACTCATTGTATACGCTTTCACATCACACCCTCTACCACAACCCAACACCACACCCTATATCATACTACACCACACCATATCCTAAACCACACACCTCTACCACACTATACACCACACCTACACCACACTCTACACCACATCATACCCTAAACCACACCACACACCACATCCTTACCCGAAGATTTCCGCCTTTCCCATTTACAAAATTACTTTCAACTGCATTTTCTGGCCACGCCCTCATACCACGCCCTTATACCACGCCCTCTCACAACGCCTTCACACTACACCCTTATATCACGCCTTCACGCCCCGCTCTAACACCACGCCCTCACACCACGCCCTTATACCACGCCCTAATACCACGCCCTTATACGACACTCTCATTTTCCTTCCCTGCTGCTCCTCCTCCCCCCTTTCCACCTTCTCATCTCCCCCACCACCTCTTACTACTACTATTTTCCCCTCCTCTACCCCACTTTCCCCTCCTCTACCCCACTTCCCCCTCCTCTTCCCAACTTCTTCCTCTCCCTACCTCTTCCAAATCCTCCCCTACTCCTTCACTTCCTCCTCTCGATGATTCAGCCTCTTTATGAACCTACCCCCACCACCCCCATCCCACCACCCCTCCCTGGAACAACCCCCCTCCACCCACCTAACCCCTTACATCACCATTACAGTCCTTCCCATCCCCTTACCACCCCCTCTAAACCCCTCTCCTCCTCCCAACACCCCCTCCCCCCCCACCACGCCCCTCCATAACCCGGAACACGTCCAGTAAACACTAAGATGCAACAGGTCACGCCGCCGACGACCCCCTTTGTTAGAGGAGCGGCACCTGAGGGGGTAGGGGGGGGTGAGACACAAGGGGTGAGACACAAGGGTAAGGCACAAGGGTAAGGCACAAGGGGTATGGCACAAGGGGTGAGGCACAAGGGGTAAGGCACAAGGGTAAGGCACAAGGGTAAGGCACAAGGGGTGAGGCACAAGGGGTAAGGCACAAGGGGTAAGGCACAAGGGGTAAGGCACAAGGGTAAGGCACAAGGGGTAAGGCACAAGGGATGAGGCACAGGGGGTGAGGCATGGGGGGGGTGTGGCGTTTGGAGTGAGAGAATTGGGGTGAAGTATATGGGGGGAGGTTAGGCACGGGGGGAGGGGGGTGTTACGGGGCAAAAGAGTGAGTGAGGGAGAATGAATTTGGAGAAAGTTCGGGGTGGGGGAGGAGGGGGAGGAATGACGAGGGGGAGGAGGGGGAGGAATGAGGAGGAGGAGGAGGGGGAGGGGGGGAAGAGGGGAGGGAGGGAAGAGGGAGGTGCCACAGAAGAGATAAGCTAATAGACTGTGAACAAGAGGTGGAGGTACTCTATTGAGGAGAGAGAGAGAGAGAGAGAGAGAGAGAGAGAGAGAGAGAGAGAGAGAGAGAGAGAGAGAGAGAGAACTTCAGTATGTCACAAAAAAACGAAAATGACAACAACAATTCCTTCACATTACCGACCTTTACACGTAGATAAAACACTACTGCAAAAATATCAATACAAAGACACATACACACACGAACCTCCTACAAACAGCATTCTAAACACACATGAACCTCCCACAAACATGCCAAACACACATACCCAAGTGAACGACCACAAACAATCACTTTTAATAAATTTAGTATAGACGCTGCGGCAAAATATAAAGAGAATCGGTAACTAAACCCTGAACAGACGAAACAGTGACCCGTAAATAATATGACCTCTCTATAACATATCAGCCTAATTTTTTTTTCTTCACTATTATACATTTCTAAGTTGATGAATGTAATTTTTTTTAATTAATTTTTAGTTTTTTTTCTTCATTTTTTTTTTCGTTTTTATTTTACTTGTTTGTGTTTTTATCCGGCTGTTGTTATCATCCGAAGTGATAATATAATGGTGTTTTAAGAAGCAAATTGGTAACCGAATCCAGTGACCGCGGGAGAAAGTTAAAAGTGACCGAAGTACAGGTGTGTTCTTATACAGGTGCAGGTGTGTTCTTATACAGGTGCAGGTGTGTTCTTATACAGGCGCAGGTGTGTTCTTATACAGGCGCAGGTGTGTTCTTATACAGGTGCAGGTGTGTTCTTATACAGGTGCAGGTGTGTTCTTATACAGGCGCAGGTGTGTTCTTATACAGGCGCAGGTGTGTTCTTATACAGGTGCAGGTGTGTTCTTATACAGGTGCAGGTGTGTTCTTATCAGTGCAGGTGGTCTTACAGGTGGTGTGTTCTTATACAGGTGCAGGTGTGTTCTTATACAGGTGCAGGTGTGTTCTTATACAGGCGCAGGTGTGTTCTTATACAGGCGCAGGTGTGTTCTTATACAGGTGCAGGTGTGTTCTTATACAGGTGCAGGTGTGTTCTTATACAGGTACAGGTGTGTTCTTATACAGGTGCAGGTGTGTTCTTATACAGGTGCAGGTGTGTTCTTATACAGGCGCAGGTGTGTTCTTATACAGGCGCAGGTGTGTTCTTATACAGGCGCAGGTGTGTTCTTATACAGGTGCAGGTGTGTTCTTATACAGGTGCAGGTGTGTTCTTATACAGGTGCAGGTGTGTTCTTATACAGGTGCAGGTGTGTTCTTATACAGGTGCAGATGCTGTAACCTCTAACCTCACCTAACCTCACCTAACCTAAACATGACATAAGGGTCGTCTTCATCACGGTACGCTGCTGTATTAATCACGGTGTTAACTTGTTCTTAACTACAGAGATGGACTGAGCCAGGTGAGGTGGCCAGGTTGTGTTGGCCAGGTGTGTTGGCCAGGTGGGGTGGTAAGGTGGGGTAGCCGGGTATGGGGTGGTCAGATGTGTGGAAAGATAGGGTGGCCAGACGGGATGGCCAGTTAAAGTGGCCAAGTAGAATGGCCAGGTGGGGTGGCCAGGTAGATGGGGTTAACCTATCTGTTTGAGGAACCTGTGAAGGATAAGGTAACATTCCTTGTGGTTAAGACCAGGACATGGGAACGAGGTGTTGAGGTCTCTCTCTCTCTCTCTCTCTCTCTCTCTCTCTCTCTCTCTCTCCACCATACCCATCTGTTACACTACTGTGGCATTTGAGATAAAAATTAAAACATCATCATATCATACACAGGTAAAAGTTTCAAGGATGCTGTGTTTGTATTTTTAAAACGTTTCAACTAGAGTGGTAAAGGTTGCTGAAAAGGTTTTACATATTTAAGAGGTAATTATGCATCGGAAACTTTCTTATACCAATGAAATGAATAAAGTTTCTGACAATACAACATAACGTCAAGAAACTTTTACCCAACAAAACTACGATTTTTTTTTTTTTATTTACGAGAAAAAAATATGAGTATTATTTTCTTTTGTTAATTTATTTCAATATTATGTTAAGTTAATGATCTACATTTGGTATTTTATTTTTGTTAATGGATTTGTTGTGTGTTGTTATTATTGAGTAAATTTATTATTTATTCATTAGCATCTTTATTAATTATTTATTATAGTTTATGGCAATTCTCTTTATCTTCTTCGTGCTGTTGTGTTTCTTTCTCATCTCCCTTACTCATTATTATCACCATTGGTATTATTCCACTCTCCTCCTCCTTCTCATCTCCTTTCCTTTCCACCCCTTCCCTTCCTTCCTCCTTTCTCCTCCCTTCTTCACCTTTTCCCACTTTCCCTTCCTCAACTACCAATCCCCTCTCAACTCCTACCTTCCCTTCTCTTCTCTTCCCCCTTATCCTACTTATCTCTTCCTCTCCCTCCCAGTCTTCCTCTTAAATCTCCCTCCCTTCCCACCCCCCCCCATCCCTCAAAGCAATCCTCCCGCACTAAAACATTCAGCCAGTTCAGTTCGGATCAAGACAGACATAAACAACATGATGTTCAATAGTGATTACGATGATGACATTATAAGATAAAAGTCTACCATCTGATGATGTATTGATGTGAAGAGGATAATCTAGAGTGACATTTGATAGAGAAGGTTCGACCACACACACACACACACACACACACACACACACACACACACTGATGTGAAAGGCTGCGGCCGGTTCAGGAATGGATTAAAAAAAAGACACGATCGTAAGAACTTCCGATTCAGGTTAGCACGACCGTGTACCACCACCAATTAGTACAAATCTTATTTAACGATAAAAAAATACGTTACTACACCACACAAAGTCTTTCATACAAAAAAAAAATAAATAAAAAAATAACTCGTGATTGCATAAGATTAAAACCCCATTACTGCACACACTCGTAGTTATGAGTTGAGGGAGAGAGAGAAGGAATGAGGGAGGAAGGATTGTTGGCGTGGGATTCAGGTCACAAGTGAGACGTGACACCTAAACATGTAACAACGTCACCCCCTTTCCTCCTCCAAGTCGCCGTTGTCACCTCCCAAAGATCAGGAGGACGTATTTGCACGTACTGTCAATTACTCTCTCTCTCTCTCTCTCTCTCTCTCTCTCTCTCTCTCTCTCTCTGTCTCTGTCTCTCTCTCTCTCTTACATGAACGTGATGCAGTTAAGGTCGGCGGTGAGGGTGGCTGAGACGAGTCATCACACGCCTCCTCCCGCTGCCAGTCAAGAGGCCAACACTGCCTAACCTCTTGACTGTGTTGGCACCGCGATGTGTGACCTCTGGTGTAAACTGTGAAAACCTTATTGTATTCTCCTCTGTGTGTGTGTGTGTGTGTGTGTGTGTGTGTGTGTGTGTGTGTGTGTGTGTACTCAATAAAACACGTCTTTTGTTGTTTATTGTCGAATGTTTGATTCTAAGTTATGTTTGGTTGTTTGATTAGGGTACAATTTTTTTCTGTTGTAAGGATTTAACCTAACCTAACCTAACCTAACCAACTGCACATGACCCAGTAATTAGGAAGAAAAGTCACAAAGATTCAATTAATAGTCGTCTTCCGTCAGAGTGTACAGTAGGTTCCCAGGTGAGAGAGAGAGAGAGAGAGAGAGAGAGAGAGAGAGAGAGAGAGAGAGAGAGAGAGAGGATACCACTAACCTTTAAAACCTGACCTAGGTACAGTAAGTAAGTCACAGGTAATAGAAGGTAAACAATTCCCATTTACTAAGTATATCAAATCACAAGTTTATAAGTTAATAATAATACTTGAACAACTGGTACCGAGAGGTTCTATATGAGACTAATGATCATACTCTCACATACATGACACCCACTCACTCTCTCTCACTAAACCACTCACTATCTCTCACTAAACCACTCACTCTCTCTCACTAAACCACTCACTCTCTCTCACTAAACCACTCACTCTCTCTCACTAAACCACTCACTATCTCTCACTAAACCACTCACTCTCTCTCACTAAACCACTCACTCTCTCTCACTAAACCACTCACTCTCTCCCACTAAACCACTCACTAAACCACTCACTATCTCTCACTAAACCACTCAATCTCTCCCTCTAAACCACTCACTATCTCTCACTAAACCACTCACTATCTCTCACTAAACCACTCACTCTCTCACTAAACCACTCACTAAACCACTCACTATCTCTCACTAAACCACTCAATCTCTCTCACTAAACCACTCACTATCTCTCACTAAACCACTCACTATCTCTCACTAAACCACTCACTAAACCACTCACTCTCTCTCACTAAACCACTCACTATCTCTCACTAAACCACTCACTAAACCACTCAATCTCTCCCTCTAAACCACTCACTCTCTCACTAAACCACTCACTCTCTCCCACTAAACCACTCACTATCTCTCACTAAACCACTCACTAAACCACTCACTCTCTCCCACTAAACCACTCACTCTCTCCCACTAAACCACTCACTCTCTCCCACTAAACCACTCACTAAACCACTCACTAAACCACTCAATCTCTCCCTCTAAACCACTCACTCTCTCACTAAACCACTCACTCTCTCCCACTAAACCACTCACTATCTCTCACTAAACCACTCACTATCTCTCACTAAACCACTCACTCTCTCCCACTAAACCACTCACTAAACCACTCACTAAACCACTCAATCTCTCCCTCTAAACCACTCACTCTCTCACTAAACCACTCACTCTCTCCCACTAAACCACTCACTATCTCTCACTAAACCACTCACTATCTCTCACTAAACCACTCACTCTCTCCCACTAAACCACTCACTATCTCTCTACTGTACCGTCTCTCACTCTCCTATTAACAATGCGAGGCTGTGTAGAATGTTATGGTTATCAACGTCATCCTAAGAAGCAATTACTATTCACCGCACTAACGCAATAGTTAAATGACGTCACTATAACATCACTATGACATCACTACTCAAAGAAACACATTTATTTTTTTTTATTTTTTGGCATTGGTCGGTAAAAGTGAATCAGAATCAATCTAATCTTGATCCGAATTAAAAACTTAAGCAACTTGATCAAAATTAAGCGGTTTGTTCCCCTCCCCCCCCCCCCTCCTCCCCCAATAAGTGAACAACATGAAAACAATTACACCAAACAAAAGGAAAGTAACTTGACACACTCTGCTGTCACCACAACACGTGTCACCCCGCCCAGGTACACACATGACAATCACTTTACCTGTAGGCACCGTCACCCAATGCATCGACGACCTACACACCTGCAATCAATATATATATATTTTTCACAATATACCAACACAGATTAATAAATAAATCCCATAAGAACATAAAATAAAATAAATTGGTTTATTTTATTGAAATATCCCAAAAATGGCGAAGCAGCTAAACTTTGGTGATTTAAATTTTGTATGAGGAATTGAGGTATAACTTTTGGGATCAGAGAGCATACGTAAATGATCTCTCTCTCTCTCTCTCTCTCTCTCTCTCTCTACCCTTGACACACACACACACATGTTCAACCCCAGCACATACATGTTCACCCTCAGCGCACACATACATGTTCACACACACACACACACACACACAGTATTAAGGTCTCGCTCAAGCGGTCATGCGGCATCAGTCTTCCGCTCATGACATAACACCAATGATATAAGACAACAACTATCATACAAGGAACCACCTGAAGATTAGACCCCCCAGAATATTTCACCTGATGATTTAATACTCTTACCTTACCTTACCTTACCTAACCTAATCTAACCCGATAAAACTTAACCCAACCCAATGCTAATTAAACAAAATTAGCCGAACGAATCATAATTTAACCTGACCTAACCTAACCAAACGCTAACCTAACCTGGGTAATGGGTTCTCAGGGACACAGGTTCGAGTCCCCAGCACCAGAAACCTTCCTCCCCTGGCTGGCGTGATCTCTCCCCCCACCCCCCCCCCCTATAAACAGCTCCAACTGGTTCTTTTAGTAAATGCGACACACACTCTCTTCTCCACTGTTAGGTTAGGTTAGGTTAGGACAGGACAGGTTGGGTTATCAGGTTAGGTTAGATCAGGTGAGGACAGGTTAGGTTAGGTCAGGTGAGGACAGGTTAGGTTAGGTCAGGTGAGGACAGGTTAGGTTAGGTCAGGTGAGGACAGGTTAGGTTAGGTCAGGTTAGGTTAGAATAGTTGTTTTTTTTTGTTTTGGTTTTTATTGGGCACTCCCCTACATCCTTGTGTAAGGTGAAGCGCAGAAGCATTTACAGCGCCCAACAGGGAAGCATGCTAAGTTCATGCTTGCCTTTATGTCTCATGAGTTAAGGGTAGGTGAGGACAGATTGGGTTAGGTCATGTTAGGTAAGGTCATGTCAGGTCAGGACAATTAAATACACAACCAAACGAATCAAAAATTTCTACCAGAGTCCACTTACACCAATTCAACTTGCCTCATTTTTTCACATAAACACCGTTGATCTCCTGACGCTTAACTTACACACATGATAACAAAGTATTTACACAGTTCCCAGTGTTGCCAGAACAATAGTGTGTTTACCTCAAGGCCTGAAAAAAAAAATGAAGCAAATATTACGTCTCATGTGGCAGTGAGGATTGTTTCTGATACTGTAGCGTTTAACCCTTTGAGGACGATGTTTTAACCCTTTGAGGACGATGTTTTAACCCTTTGAGGACGATGTTTTAACCCTTTGAGTATGATGGTTTAACGAAGATAGAAAAGGGTTGACGCTTCACTCTCTATTAACACTTACGATTAACAACATTTAGTCTACCACAATACCCCCCCCCCCTCCCCTTCCCCCCCTCCCCTTCCCCCCCTCCCCCTAAGTCTTCAGAGAGATTACACAACGATACAAAATATACAGTTAAGTTTAGCTGTAATATCAACAACCTCTAACAAACACATTCTCTTTCATTTATGTATATATATTATTTTTAATCTTTTATCAAGTAATGCGATAAAGTTACTAAAATGTGTAGGTTACTAGTAATAATATCTAGACGTCAGGCGTTGTTGGGTTGTGATGTGAAACTTGACACTTTAGATCGTTAACAGTTTCAGTGACCAGCAGCTATTAAGGAAATATGTATGTGATAATTGTCTTTTGAAGTGATCAGTATGTGTGTGTGTGTGTGTGTGTGTGTGTGTGTGTGTGTGTGTACTGATTTTTGACAAGAATAGACAAATTTCAACGTTAGTAAAATCATTCAGTGTGTCTTATCTCACTATCAGCACCACCATAACTACTACCATCACAACTACTACCACGAACACTACCACAACTACTACCATCACAACTACTACCACGAACACCACCACGAACACTACCACAACTACTACCACGAACCCTACCACAACTAGCACATACCACCAGAGACACATTAATTCCATAATCCCAGCACTACTTACCGATTTGCCTCACCCTCCCCCCCCCCCCCCCGACCACAGATGTACTACACACACACACACACACACCTAAACAGAGGGAGCAAGGGGGAGGGGGGGAGATAAGGGAGGGGAGAGGAGGGGTGAAAGGTGGGGAGGGGAGGGAGGGGGAAGAGACATAGTTACACAAACATGTTCGTCATAATAATTATCCCCTCCCCCTTCCCCCACCCTCCCCACCTAAAACCACTGGCCAGATACACAACACATTTAATACAGCTTCATACGGCATTATTGATCAAGATAAAATAATGCACGGCCAAACATACAACACGATTATCCAGGCGTATAGAGGAATTCTACACAACCCCCCAACAAAAAAATATTCTCATATGGATGGAATTTTTCACCCTTATAAAAGTGTTGAACAGATTTTTACCTGTTGGGAGATTTACATAAATACAGTAAATCCGCTTACCTACTGGAGATACATAAAGTGGGATGGTGTGGTAAAGCCTGTTGCCACTGTAGTAAAAAACATCCAGGGTTGACCAGAGTGTTAAAGGGGTGACTAAAACAGGGCAATGTGTCACAAGTTTGGTTTATCAAGGGGGATTCCTCTTCTTCTTCCTCTTTCTCCTCCTTCTTTTCCTCCCTCATTTTCCTTCCCCTCCTCCTCCTCATTCTTTTCCTCCACTTCTTCATTATCCTCCCCCCCTTCTCCTCTTTCCCTGCTCGACCTTATTCTTCCCTTCCTTCTGCTTCTTCTTTCACTCCTCCACTTCCTTTCTTCTCGTGTTCCCCTCCTTCTTCCCCCTCCTCTTCTTTCCTCCACCCCTCCCTCACCCTTCCCCCTCCTTCCCCACCCCCTCCCCTTCCCCCAGGCAGTGATCAAATGTTGTTGATTTCTGTTCATGTCACTTTATTGTGAATATCCTGAACTGATAAAACGTAGACTGGGAGAACTTAAAGTGTAGTGTTTATATTATATCTGACAGCTGGTGTTCTCTCCACTAGACTCTTCTTCCCTCCTCTCCTCCTCCTTCTTATAGTCCTTCTTCTTCCCTTCACCACCCCCCTTCCCCTCTTCCTCCACCTTCTCCCCCCCCCTCCCCAGATGGTTAGTGTTGAGGCTTTTACTGTTCCCCTTCACCTACCTACAGCTAGTTCCTCCCTACCCCACACCCCCCTTGCTTCCTTCCTCCCCCCCTACCCCCACCCAGCACCCATGGGGCGCGAGGGAAGCCGCTGATTGGTACACAAAGGAGCTGATGAACACAGAAACACAGGGGCCAACCACCCATTGTTGACCCTTGGACACACAGCGCTCCAAGTGGTCGATTTGTGAAGCTCTTTGCCTTATCTTACACACAAGGGGTACTGGGCAAAAGGGGGAAGAGATAGTGTGGGCAGGGTGAGGGTAGTGGGCAGGGTGAAGGGGGTAGTGGGCAGGGTGAAGGGGTAGTGGGCAGGGTGATGGGGAAGTGGGCAGGGTGAAGGGGGTAGTAGGCAGGGTGAAGGGGTAGTGGGCAGGGTGAAGGGGGTAGTGGGCAGGGTGAAGGGGTAGTGGGCAGGGTGAAGGGGGTAGTGGGCAGGGTGAAGGGGGTAGTGGGCAGGGTGAAGGGGGTAGTGGGCAGGGTGAAGGGGGTAGTGGGCAGGGTGAAGGGGGTAGTGGGCAGGGTGAAAGGGGTAGTGGGCAGGGTGAAGGAGGTAGTGGGCAGGGTGAAGGGGGTAGTGGGCAGGGTGAAGGGGGTAGTGGGCAGGGTGATGGGGAAGTGGGCAGGGTGAAGGAGGTAGTGGGCAGGGTGAAGGAGGTAGTGGGCAGGGTGAAGGGGGTAGTGGGCAGGGTGAAGGGGGTAGTGGGCAGAACAGAAGTAGTAAAGATAAAGATAAAATATAAGATAACTTTGAAATCATTGATAAATAAAAAAAATTAGAAGCCAAAAATTGATGCCATTCAAGACGGACAGCCTAATGGGAACCCGAACTGTCAATAAAACAAGGGAGTCTGACAAACACTCACTCATAACAAGAAACTTAATAGTCACTAACGCAATACTAACACTATTCATACACACAACAACAACAACAACAACAACACACCAAAAGAATTTCACCACCACCACCACCACACAACACCACACACCACCACCACCAACACCACACACCACACAACACCACACACCACCACCACCACACAACACCACCACACCACGACATATAAAGAGACAACAGATCCCATAGGTGCACCATAAAAGTAACTCGCCAATCCATTCACCCTACAGCAACGATTCTTCCGCCATCCTCCATTCCCATAAGTTCAACTCAAGCCTAACACTGGGTAACGCTGCCTAGACACACATACATACACAGATAGATAGATAGATAGATACAAACACACACATTCATGCATACAGACACACAGACAGATAAGCAAGCAAGACGGCAGGCAGGTAGGAATAGAGAGAGACAGACAGACAGACAGACAGACAGACAGACAGACACACACACACACACACACGCAAGAACAACCACAACAACATTGGCCTTCAATAATTATTCCATATCCTGTGACAAGACTCGTTGATTGACAGACAGACAGACAGACAGACAGACAGACAGAGACACACAGACAGACAGACAGACAGACAGACAGACAGACAGACAAACGATACAGCAAACGACCCAGTGTTGTCTCCTGACCTAAACTAGATGACCCTATGAAAGGTTTTTATTTATGGCTGTTCCGGACAGGTGAGGGAGAAACGGGAATGTGGGAGAGGGCAGATGAGAGGAGAGAGAGGGAGGGGAAGGTGAGAAGGGAAGGTGAGAAGGGAAGGGAAGAGGGAAAGGGGGAGGGGGGAAGGTGGGAAAGGGAAGGTGGGAAGGGGAAGGTTGGTATGTGAAAAGGTTGAAGAGGGAGGGGGAAATATGAGAGAAGGGAAGGAAGGAAAGGAAGGAAGGAAGGAAGGAAGGAAAGAAGGAAGGAAAGAAGGAAGGAAGGAAGGAAGGTGAGAGAGAAGAAGAAATGTGAGAGGAGAAGATTGGGGAGGTAGATTAAGAGTGAGAGGGAGTAATGGAGTGGGGGAACAATGGGAGACGGTGTTGTTGAGAGAGAGAGAGAGAGAGAGAGAGAGAGAGAGAGAGAGAGAGAGAGAGAGAGAGAGAGAGAGAGAGAGAGGACGAACATGAAAGCTTTTTACCGGTTAAGTGATAGATAGATATATAGATAGATAGATAGATAAATAGATATAGACCAATCCTACCTAACCTGACCCTACTCTAGCTTAACCCAAACCAACCTAACCTAACCTAACCCAACCTACCTTAACCTAACCTAACCCCCCCCCCCCTTAAGAAAACAGACGTCCCCAAAATTTTGAGAAATCTTCTGTATTTTCAAGAAGCTATTCCTCAACCTGCCATGTACTGAGAGATCATTATACCTGTGTACTGTACTGTAATATACACACCTGTACCTGGTTTATCTACACTATACTTGTTTATACCTGTAATACCTGTGGCCTGATTGTGGTATTTTTGTGTTTTTGTGGTGTAAATTCCTTTGATGATGATGATGATGATGATGATGATGATGATAAAGAATGACGAAAAATAATAATAATGATGAATAACAATGATAATGATGAATATAATGAAGAGTAATGTATTAATAATAAAGACCATAATTAAAGACAGGTGCCTAAAAGAGAGCTCAGGTTCTCAACTGGCTCAGCCATGTTAGTTATTATCCACTCTGTATCTGTGTTTTTCTGTCTAAATAAACTGTTTCACTTCAAATTAAATTAAATTCTGATCTTTCTTACCAGGAGGCCTTTAATAAACCTTCCTTCCTTCTTTCTTTCATTCCTTCTTCCCTTCCTTCCTTCCTTCCTTCCTTCTTTCTTTCATTCCTTCTTCCCTTCCTTCCTTCCTTCTTTCTTTCATTCCTTCTTCCCTTCCTTCCTTCCTTCTTTCTTTCATTCCTTCTTCCCTTCCTTCCTTCCTTCTTTCTTTCATTCCTTCTTCCCTTCCTTCCTTCCTTCCTTCACCATGTTTATCCTACCCATATCCTCCCCACTCCCCCTTCTCCTCACCCCACCTCCTCACCCCTCCCCCCCCCCACCCACCGGACGCAGCCACACACCGCCCATTGTTTCTTGTGGTTCACGTGAGGGAAGGAGGGGTGTTGGAGGGAGGTGTGGGAGGGAGGGAGGCGTGGGAGGGAGGGAGACGTGGGAGGGAGGGAGGCGTGGGAGGGAGGGAGGTGTGGGAGGGAGGCGTAGGAGGAAAGAGTGAGAGGAGGCGTAGGAGGGAGGAGTGGGAGGAAGGCGTGGGAGGGAGGGAGGTGGAGAGGGGGAGGTGTGGGAGGGAGGGGACGTGGAGGGAGGGAGGCGTGGGAGGGAGGGAGGTGTGGGAGGTAGGCGTAGGAGGAAAGAGTGAGAGGAGGCGTAGGAGGGAGGAGTGGGAGGAAGGCGTGGGAGGGAGGAGTGGGAGGAAGGCGTGGGAGGGAGGGAGGTGTGGGAGGGAGGCGTAGGAGGAAAGAGTGGGAGGAGGCGTAGGAGGGAGGAGTGGGAGGAAGGCGTGGGAGGGAGGGAGGTGTGAGAGGGAGGGAGGTGTGAGAGGGAGGGAGGTGTGAGAGGGAGGGAGGTGTGGGAGGGAAGGAGGTGTGGGAGGGAGACGTGGGACGGAGGGAGGCGTGGGAGGGAGGAAGGCGTGGGAGGGAGGGAGGCGTGGGAGGGAGGGAGGTGTGGGAGGCGTGGGAGGGAGGGAGGCGTGGGAAATAAGCCAAAAATTAAACACAATGAAGAGAGAGAGAGAGAGAGAGAGAGAGAGAGAGAGAGAGAGAGAGAGAGAGACATTAGAGGTGAAGGCTGTGGTCTCTCAGTCTCTATCTTGTAATGACCATAAGGAGGAGGAGGAGGAGGGAGAGGTACGTGAGGAGGAGGGGGACGGGAAGGGGCGGGAGGGAAGAGTGTGTAAGGGGTGTGAGGGAAGGGTGTAAGGGGTGTGTGTGTAAGAGAAAGAATAAGAGGGAGACAAGGAGGGGGTGTGTGAGGGTAGAAGAGAGATGAGAGAAGGAGGAGGAGAGGTGAGAGGGGAGAGAGTAGAGGTGAGGAGAAGTAAAGAAATGATGTAAAAGAGTGAAGGAGAGGAGGAGGAGGAAGAGATTGATGAAGGAGATGTTTAATGAATAATAAATCATAAAAAAAAAATAAAACATTGATTAAACAGACAAGAGGAAGTGAACGAGTAGTGGACGATGATGTTTGGTTAGGTTAGGTTAGGTTAGGTTAGGTTAGTGAGAGGAGGTAGGAGGAGGAGGAGGCGTGACCAAAGAATCACACACACACACACACACACACACACACACACACACACACACACACACACACACACACAGTTCTGACGCCTTTTGTGGAGAGAGAGAGAGAGAGAGAGAGAGAGAGAGAGAGAGAGAGAGAGAGAGAGAGAGAGAGAGAGAGAGAGAGAGAGTGAAAACATTAATAAACACACCTGGATATCATATATGTAAATGGTCTCCTACAAGAATACAACTGACGTGACCAATAGAACAAACTCTACTTAGTGTCAGGGAGAGGAAGAGAGATGACTGTTTTGGTATTTAAATGTGTGTGTGTGTGTGTGTGTGTGTGTGTGTTTGTGTGTGTGTGTGTGTGTGTGTGTGTGTGTTTATCGTCTGATTCAATGGCAATAAGAAATGGAATGATTCACAAGTATCGAACAATAGGTAAGGAAGGAGGGAGGGAGGGAGGGAGGGAGGGAGGGAGGAAAAAAGGAGGGTGGGAGTGGAAGTAACTAGTGTTGTGGGAGGTGGTAAGGGCATTGCAGGGCAGGGCAGGGCATGGCAGGGCGAGAGAAAGTGCCCGCCACCTGGACTAGCTTGGTACACCGTCTTCATCACCACCACCAACAGCAGGTAAGCTACTTGAACAGGTGAAGTGGTTGGGGATCCCGTTGTGGTCACTCTCCCTCGCTACTCATTATTCTCAGAACAATTCCCTTTTAGCGGCAACACTTGAAAAATCGTATGAGATGGACCCACATACCACTCTACTGTCAGAACCAGCCCTCAAGACCCACCTCTCTGTACTTAACTAACGGGATTACCGCCCTTGTTCAATATAACAGTTTTGGGTGGGTATTGCCCCGCCAGTTCTCTCTCTCTTTCTCTCATTCTCTATCTCTCGCTCTCTCTTTTTTTTTACTATCGTCTCTATTATTATTAGAAAAACTCACTTACATTGGAGATTTTTCTTTAGCGTGGTAAGTGAAGTGGAACAGACCCAGGCTAATTAGGTAAGCGCATCGCAGTCTGAGGTATTGGATGTGGGTTTTTTTTTTACACTTTGGGTCTGTATTGATTTTATGGCTAATGATTTGTGTTGTTGTTGCAGAAACCTTTAATTGTGATACAGGAAGGAGGTGGAGCTACCTATCTATCTCATGCCATGGGCGGTGGTCCAGACTTGAGGTCTACCTGTCTGGCTGGTTGGCTGGATGACTAGCTAGCTGGTCTGGCTAGCTGGTTGGGTTGCTGGATGGCTGGCTAGCTGGTCTTCTCCCGCCCCTATCCATGACCAGGTTCGACATGCCCACTATTACACACACATACATATAACTTTTTACTACGTTACTGTCACACACACACACACACACACACACACACACACACACACACACACACACACCACGTCAAGCCCCTCATAACAACACCTGTGAGGGAACTAGTATTCCACATGATTGATGACCCTCATAACGCCATCTGTGAGGGAGTTACTACACTACGTGTCTGCTGTTCAACACCTCAGCTCACATGATCTACGTGTGTAAACATCTGTATGTTCACTGTATGTTCCTTCACCTTTCTCTAATGAAGGCTTTTGTTAAACCACCAATGTATGTAATAAGTCATTTATGTCCAATGTATATTTTCAGCCTTCGGGCTGCAAACTTTTTCAATAAACCGCTTATAATTATTATTATTAATATTATTATTATTATTATTATTACGCACACACACACACATTGTATGAGGGGGGACTATGAGGGGTGAAGGGAGACTATGAGGGGGTGAAGGGAGACTATGAGGGGTGAAGGGGGACTATGAGGGGTGAAGGGAGACTATGAGGGGTGAAGGGGGAATCTGAGGGGAAAGAGGGGAAGACTATGAGGTGGTAAAGTTGGACTGTGAGGGTGAAAGAGGGGGAAGACTATGAGGGGAGACAGGATTATGAATCATCTCTCAGTTGTCTCGAGCGGACAGGTAGGCCAGGTAGGCAGGTAGATAGTGTCACCTCCTCTTACCTGTTGGCCACCGACACCTTGACCGCTTCATCTGGCTCCTGTTTCTCTAATTACCCACATTTTCTTCTTTTTGTCTGTGTCTCTTTTGATTATCGTCCCGTTAGTCTGATTGTCGCGTTTTTTGCCGTTGTTGTTGTAGACGATGTGGGTGGGTGGGGGGGAGGAGGAGTGGGAGGGGGTTAGGAGTGGGAGGGGGATAGGAGTGCCTAGCTCTCCCCCCCCCCCCCCTCACCTCCCACTCCCTCACCTCCCACTCCCTCACCAGCGGTCATTAGCAGCTTCTACACGAGGGAAAATTATACCTCAGTGAGATTTAATAAGAAGCTGACCCATGAGACCAGTAAACGATTTTTGTTCTCAATTTAGTGTGTGTGTGTGTGTGTGTGTGTGTGTGTGTGTGTGTGTGTGTGTGTGTGTGTGTGTGTGTGCCTACATTTATTCTCATCTAGACCCTGAAAAAAAAAATAGACACTTAAATTCAGCTTAAAATTGAACATATCCAGTTATGTCGCGGCGGGAGATTGTAACGAGAAGTGAACCTTGTGTGATGTGGCGCACTGTACTGGGATCTGGACACACACACACACACACACACAGAGTCAGGCGTAGTGTACCCGGCGCTGCCCACCTCCTCCACCGAGCCCATGTACTAGGTGTCTCTCGCGGCCGTCATACCCCAGTGAACACCTCCACGATCAGGTGCTCCTAGGGCGTCATAACCTGATTTTCTGAAGACATGATATTCCCCAGACACGCCTTTACCTCTCCCCTCCCCCTCCTCCTCCTACTCCTCCTCTTCCTCCTCCTCCTCCTCCTCCTCCTCCTCCTACTACCCCTCCTTCAGTTCCTTTAGTTCCCTACTCCCTGCTTCCCCCCCCCCCCCTCCTCCTCCTCCTGCTTATCATTAATACTCTGACGTCATCTTCCTTCCTCCTTCAACTTCCCCTGCTCTCCATCATTCCCCCGTTCTCCTCCTTCTCTTCCTCCAGTTCCTCCCCCTCCTCCTCCTCCTCCTCACCCCCACACCTGTCATCTAATCATCTTCCACACCTGTGTATTTGTTACTCGGTCTTATCAATCACCTAACCAAACCTAAACCTAACCTAACCTAACCTAAACCTAACCTAACCTAACCTAACCTAACCTAACCTAACCTCCACTACTACTACGGTCACTACATCTCTCTCCATGATAATCACGACTCGCTAATCTCTCTTTCTCCAGTTAACCAAATCCTCCAATCATCCAATCTTGAGAAGGGATTGTGTTCGGGTTTCCTAATCAGCTATAACAAATCCTCCATTTAACGCAATATAAGGAGAGGAAAAGTTCGTTATATGGAGGGGTCTATTAGATATGAAACCTCCATCTAACGAACTATAATCGAGATGAAAGTTCGTTATAACGAGAGTTTGTTAGATGTGAAATATCTTGAACTAACGGATTATATGGAGAGAGAGAGAGAGAGAGAGAGAGAGAGAGAGAGAGAGAGAGAGAGAAAGTCCGTTATATAGAGGTTTAACTGTGTGTGTGTGTGTGTGTGTGTGTCCACGAGCCAGGCAACAGTCACCATAATGCTTCAGGGACAAGAACCTTTGCCCTCATGTTTTGTCTGGGGACTCGAGTCAACCCGTAATGTTGACACGTCTGTTCCTGACGTGTGTTGCTGTTTACTGCTATTCACCTCCCGCCCCCCCCCCTCTCCTCCTGCTTTTCCCCCTTCTGCTGTCCCCTCACCCCTCCTGCTGTCCCCTTACTCCTTTTCTACTGTTCCTTCTCCTGCTGTTCCCTCACCCCTCCTGCTGTCCCCTCACCCCTCCTGCTGTCCCCCCACCCTTTCTGCTTTTCCCTCACCCCTTTCTGCTGTTCCCCTCACCCCTTTCTGCTGTTCCCCCCACCCCTTTTCCTGCTGTGTTTTCCCCTACCTCTTTTCCTGCTCTGTTCCCCCTCTACCCCTTCTGCTGGCTACTCCTCTCTTGCTCCTGAAGGTGGTGTCGCCGAAGTCACTCAGAACACAACGTTATCGCTCTCCATTGCTTACCATCCGTTCCTCACCAAATCATGCCCTTACAAGCCTGTCTTACCGGGTCACTGAGCACCGCCCAACAAGCCAGTGTCGTGAGGGTGGAGGAGGTGGAGGTAGGTAGGGTGATGACGTGGGTGGGAGGGTGGGTGGATGGGTGGGTGGGTAAGGTGGGTGGGGTGTCACAAAGACCGACCCTCACACACGAGGCGGTGGACTGCAATCTGACCAGTTCTTAAAAATGCACCTTCATTCTTTTCCCTCGCGACATTCTCTGGTACTGTATCTTCCCCCCCCCCCTCCCCTCCCTCTCTCCCTCCTCACTCCCATTACCACCCCCCACCCTCTTGCACTGTGAGAGTTGGACCCAGGACTGATAATACAGTCTAAATAACGCTATATCTTATTCACCTGTCCACCATAACACACACTCACACATACATACAAGCACCACCAAGCACTGGAAAGGTTTGGCAGTGGACTACTGCACCACCCCCGCCACCTCCTGCAGCCCCCCACCCACCTCGCGCAGTCCGCCACTACAACAAAATTCAGCCCATAAGAGCCCGCACCGACAGATATAAGAACAGCACCATCCCATCTATTGTTAAAATAATAAACAACTCCTGATTTATGTACTGTACAGCCCTGTAAATGTATTCAATGCATATTATATCATTATGTCTAAATCAAATGTAAGTCTGTATATTTTCAGCCACCGGCTGCAACTCTATTAATAAACCGTTTATTATTATTATTATTATTATTATTATTATTATTATTATTATTACACACACACACACACACACACACACACACACACACACACACACACACACACACACACACACTGGTGAGACAGGCCCCCAGTCTTAAAAGGCCCTAAACCTGGCCATTAAGATTGGGTTTCAGTTCTAAGAGGCCCCAATCCAAATAGGCCCCAGTTTTAATGGACACGTCTTCCAACGCCAATATCATCGCTTGAGGCGTTAACGGTGTCCAACAGGATCTGACCATCATCTTAACGGTGTCCAACAGGATCCGACTTATCATGTTAACGGTGTCCATCAGAACCTCACCATCATGTTAACAGTGACCAATAAGATATGACCAAAAAAAAAAAAATCAGGGCAAACAATTGTTATTTTGTGAAATCATTTAAAAGAAAAAAAAATATATATCGAATATGTACCAAAAGTCTGAATATCTTTATTATTGTTTACCCCAAAGGTTATCGTATCCACACACACACACACACACACACACACACACACACACACACACACACAGTCAATTACTATCACAAAACAGATTGTAAGAGTGAGTTGCTCCACCTGTGGGCGGAAGAGGAGGGAAAGTTAGGAGGGAGGTGAGGGAGGGAAAGAGGTGAAGGAGGTAGGGAGGGAGGGAGGGAGGGGAGGGAGGGAAGGAGAAGGGGAGGGAGGGAGGGAGGGCGCTGCAGAGGAATCAACCTGTGAACCGCGACGAGAAATTTAGCAGTAGTGAAGGCGGTAATGACAAGACAGAAACTCACCTTGATTGACAGGAAATGGACCCCACGCCATTCAGCAATACCATAATGAAGAAATACCCAAATGTTTACGACACCAAATTATAAATCACAGCATGAAACCACCACCAAAAAAAAAAGAGAGTAGTGATTGCAATAACGATAGGAGGAGGTTATAATAGTAGAAATAACATTAAATTCTCCTTCTCTCCTCCTGCTCCTTCCCCACAACTAAGGGCTGGGTACCGCCACCGCCCGAGAGACTACTGTAGGATTGTTGTTCAGGGGAAAACGGGAAATGTGACGTCATAGAGGCCCGGATGTATCCCATAATACTACGTGATCAGCCACCAACACGTGATTCAGGGAGACGTTGTGTGTGTGTGTGTGTGTGTGTGTGTGTGTGTGTGTGTGTTGCTTGTATTTGGCTGTCACCTCTTATTTCATTGTTAAGTCGTCTCTGTGTGTGTGTGTGTGTGTGTGTGTGTGTGTGTGTGTGTTGCCTCTTTGTTCATCTCTTGTGTTTGTGTGTTTGGATTAAAACAGGTTCTTTCGTCAGTAATTCGTGAGGCCTTTTTTTTTTTGTAATGTTCTTTTCTTCAATGACTGAACACAACACACACACACACACACACACACACACACGATACGACTAATACATAAACCCATTAATACCGGAGTTAACCTGTGATCACCTGAAGATTAGCACCCCAGTTTATTTTACCTAATGATCAAACACCCCTAACGCTACCTGGCCGTTGGTCGGGGGGGGGGAGGGGAGGGGGAGGGGGGTGGGGGCAGGTTAGATTAAGTTTAGGTTTGGTTCATTAAGTTAGGGAGGGTTAGGTTAGGTTAGTTAGGTTACTGCCTGCTGGGCCCTGTTAAGACTGGGGACTAATTAGGACAGGGGGCCCATTTGATAAGCCACTTTAGCCTTTACTATCTATCAATCAGTCACCATTATTTTCATATTTATATACATTCACTACCGTAGTTAAATACATTGACTCCCGTAGTTATATAAATTGACTAAAGCACTTATAGCTATTGACTACAGTAGCTACAGTATATAGACTACCGCACTTATAGCCATTGACTACCGTAGCTACAGTATATAGACTACCGCACTTATAGCCATTGACTACAGTAGCTACAGTATATAGACTACCGCACTTATAGCCACTGACTACCGTAGCTACAGTATATAGACTACCGCACTTATAGCCATTGACTACAGTAGCTACAGTATATAGACTACCGCACTTATAGCCATTGACTACAGTAGCTACAGTATATAGACTACCGTACTTATAGCCATTGACTACAGTAGCTACAGTATATAGACTACCGTACTTATAGCCATTGACTACCGTAGCTACAGTATATAGACTACCGTACTTATAGCCATTGACTACAGTAGCTACAGTATATAGACTACCACACTTATAGCCATTAACTACCGTAGCTACAGTATATAGACTACCGCACTTATAGCCATTAAGTACAGTAGATATATATACTGTACATTGACTATATAGTACATTGACTACCGTAGTTATATAAGTCACTGCTGCTATAAATCTGACATAAACATTCTGTGTGTACATACTGTTTTATTCCCGCTGTTGGACGGTAAAAATGTACACATGTATGGGAGTTTATTGTGTGTGTTTGACTAGTTAGGTATGCACAAGTGTCAGACTGTGAATGTTACCTTGGTATGTGTATTTTGGACAGTGTTTTTTGCGTGTGTGTGTGTGTGTGTGTGTATGTGTGTGTGTGTGTGTGTGTGTGTGTGTGTACTTTTGTGAGCGTTTGGGAGCAACATGTGTACTTTCGTGTGTGTGTGTGTGTATTTTTGTGAACGTTTGGGAGCAACATGTGTACTTTCATGAGGATTTGTGTGTGTGTGTTTGTACATATCGAAGAGATGAGTTAGAGTGAATGTGTGTGAATTAGAATGAGTTAGAACGAGTTAGGGAGGGTCAGGATGAGATAGAATGAGTTAGAATGAGTTAGGGAGGGTCAGGATGAGTTAGAATGAGTTAGGGAGAGTCAGGATGAGGTAGAATGGGTTAGAATGAGTTAGGGAAGGTCAGGATGAGGTAGAATGAGTTAGAATGAGGGTAGAATGAGTTAAGAGCGAGATAGGATAGAGATGAAATTAGTAGCGTCATGAGTTAATGAGTGAGTGAGTGACTGAGTGTGATGAGTCATGAGGTATTGTGATGCCTCTAACTACCCGTAGGTCAATGTCCTCTAACATGAGTCATGACCAATCTACCACCATTCTCTTCCCTCAACCACAAACACCACAATCGTGTCCACTACCATGCCCACCCTACCCCAACCACAGTCTCTCTCTCTCTCTCTCTCTCTCTCTCTCTCTCTCTCTCTCTCTCTCTCTCTCTCACAAACAACAGATGCCCACCATCCCACCATCATTACTACTACTACTACCATTACCATCAACACCACCAGCACTACTTCTACCATTGCTATTACTACCATGTATAAGACCACCACTATCACCATTATAACCCACTATCACCATCACCACCATCATCACCACCATCATCTCCATAAAATTAGACTCACTATATCCGTCTACAGAATACACCTCATCTATTGTATAGTGTTCTTTCTAAAGGTATAAGTCACTATATTTACCACCATAATCACCATATATCACCCCACACACACACAAACACACACACACACACACACACACACACACACACACCTAGGCTGACAGGTATATATTAAAAGCCACACCAACCATCATTTTTAGTACAAGGTTACAGTAAAGTACATTCTCTAGGGTACATTATATTACAAAATACTGTAACACCTCTGCGATCGTTCTATTCCTATCTATCTATCTATCCATCTATCTATCTATCTATCCTTCCATCGTTTCATTTATCTATCTGTCAATCAAAACGACCACTCAACCACCTCGTTGTCTAATCTTGCCCCTGACGTCATACTTGCCTCTGACGTCATACTTGCCTCTGAAGTCATTCTTAAGTCATTCTTGTACTACACATTCCAACACTACGACTGACACCCTCTTATGTTTCTCATTCTTCACCCGACAGCTGCACCCACGTCTATTGCTGTCTGTAAGAGTGAGAAACACCCCCCTTCATTATCCTCATTCATTCTCACGCACTTTCTCCCTCTTACGCACCCATCATCATCATCTTCATTCTTCCTCACGCACCCTCATTTTCATTCTCTCTCTGGTCATCCTTACATTCTCCCTTATTGCTCTCTCTCTCTCTCTCTCTCTCACCAGCCTTCCTCATCTCCCCTCACCCTCATCTCCCTCACTCTATATTGCTGCTTATCACCCTCACCCTTAGTCACTCCCTAACCTCCCTTCACCCAAACTCACTCCCTCATCACCCTTACTCTCAATTGTTACCCAAAATCTTTCCCTCATCACCCTCACCACCGCCTCCCTCACTCCCCCTCACCCTCCCAGGACTTAGAGAGAAACAGGTGTGAGTGTAAATGAGGAGACGCAGTACAACTTACCTGTACAAGGCTGGTCGTCTCCACCCTGAGAACACACACACACACACACACACACACACACACACACACACACACACACACACACACACGCTTACCTGAGGAGAGAGACAACAAAGTATTAGGTTTGACAAGTGCGTGTGTGTGTGTGTGTGTGTGTGTGTGTGTGTGTGTGTGTGTGTGTGTGTGTGTGTGTGTGTAAATCAATCTGCTTATCACAGTATAATCAAATTAGAACAATAACATAATAATAATAATAATAATAATAATAATAATAATAATAATAATAATAATAATAATAAGCCCACATCAACATACCTCTAACTGGTTATATTATATAAACACACCCATCATAAAATAACAAATATAAATATGTATTCCCCCCAAAAATATACATCGAACCAGTATCAATTGTCTAGGAACTTTAATCGACTCCACGAATTCAGGTTCTTCCTCCTACGCTTCTACTGCTTCTTATGATTCACGGTGGCTTGTTGCTCTATATCTGTAAGGAGGAGGAGGGCTGAGTCGTTCGCCAATCCATCCTCATCCTCCTCTTCCCCCTCCTACCACCACATATACCTTAAGTGTCTCTCTCGAACGCGAAAGTTTTCAGAACACTTGACAAACACGATATTTTCTTAGGTTAGGTTAGGGGATTTAATCTTCAGGTAAACACAATGTCAACATGTGTATGTATGTATGTCCACACCAGGCCAGTCCCCGCTTCCAACACCCGGATGCTTCAGTGTTCCTCTCAGCTGACCTCGAGTGGTGGGAGTCCCGTGGTGTGAGGTTGATGGGAGGCTACAGGTCAAATGGGCTCCAGTTCTAATAGGCTCCGCCCCTAGCCTAACCGTGAAGACTGAGGCTCGGTAGGAGTGGGGGCGCTGATGGGGGGGGGGGCTGATGGAGACTGAAATTTAATCGTCGGGGTGAGGTTTGGGGCTGTTAGGACTGTGACCCACTTGACTTCAACCTGGCGAGATGTAACTAACCTAACCTAACTTAACCTCATCTAACCTAACAAAACCTCACCTCACCTAGCTTAACCAAACTTAACCACCAATAATACTGATACTAGAAACCATTATAGTGATAAACGATAAGGGAGATCAGTATATACTTTACTTCTGGAACTCCAACACCTGGTCGGCTGTCGTGAGCACCTGTCGACACAACCCACTACCACCCACACCACCCACAGAGTCACGATAACGACACCGGAGTTCCCATCACTACCACCCATGGTCATGCTACCACCACCACCACCCCTACCACTCCTCTCATCACTATCACCACCACTCCTCTTATCACTATTACTATCACCACCACCACCACCCCCCCTCTCACCATCCCTACCAACAATCACCCCTCACCCCCACTCACCACCACCCCCCATTGACCAGTATCACCCCCACTCACCACCCCCACTCACCACCACCCCCCCCCCTCCTCCGTCACTGAAGCAACTCCTTTTGTTTTCCTATTTGTTACGTGACGTCATGGTGGGTTGCGTGGTGGATGACGGTGCTAGACTAGACTGAGAAATGTCATCCAGTGCCAGAGAGACGAGGCATTTCCTTCATTGATCCATCACACGCAATGTTTCCCTCCCAGAAGTATCGTAACGTAATAATGTTCCTTCAGTTAACAGTACTTGAGTGTTCCGAATGTTCCTTCAGTTAACAGTACTTGAGTGTTCCGAGAGAGAGAGAGAGAGAGAGAGAGAGAGAGAGAGAGAGAGAGAGAGAGAGAGAGAGAGAGAGTGTGTGTGTGTGTGTGTGTGTGGCTTCCCTTGTCTCGTGGAGTGAGGAACCTAACCTAACCTAACCTAACCTAACCTAACCTGAAAATGAGCCTCTCCTCTCCTTTAGTCTTATTTCACCTGATGATTAAAGATGATAACGTTTGATTAGGTTAGGTTAAGTTAGGTTAGCGTTAGATATGGTTAAGTCAGATCAGGTTAAGCTAAGTTAAGAGTAGATTAGGTTACCATTATGATAATTAATTAATCAAGTGAAATAAACTAGGGTGTCTAATCTTCAGGTAAACCCAATATTTCAACCATCATCAAAAAAAAAACTAATCAGTAATCCTCACCTTTACAAAAATAACTCCAACGTAACTTTCCCCCTCAACTTAATTTCATACGCTCTCCTTTTCTCTCGAGTCAGCCTTTGTCTATATAATTTATTCCATCTCTTACTTGATTGAGTACGAGTTACTCTACATACTGCGCATCATCCTCCACCCAGCCATCCTTCAGGGGTCACAAGGGCACGACAACTGCCCTAGTAAGAATGTCGGGTGGTGGTAGTGGTGGTGCAACACTTACAGGCCCGGAACAAGACTAGGGGAGAGGTTTTTCGGGGGTATGTGGTGGGTGGAAGGAAAGGGAAGGAAGGAGGGAGGGAAGGAGATAGAGGGAAGGAGGGAAGGAACGAGATCGAGTGAGGGAGGGAAGGAGGAGGGAGGAAAGAGGCGGGAATGTTGGAGGGAAGGGACGGGGCAGGAGTGTGGGTGGGCGGGGGCGGAGGGCGGGCAGGAGAGAGGAGGGAGGGAGGGAGGGTGGGAGGGCGGGAAGGAGATGATTGAGTAAGAATGAGTAAGGAGAAGAGGAGAAGCAAGGCAAGACAAGAGAGTGGGCGGAGAGACAAGGAGGTAAAATTAATGATGACTGGTTTAAATAGATCCCTATGTAGTTCCTCTAATAGATCCCTCCCTCATTACTTTAACCATTAGGAATTGTGACCCTAACTGGACTAATCGAAGGTTAAATAGAGACGTAAATTTAACACAGGTAAGTATATAACCTGCAACCAATACCCCGACCTAATCTTATGTTAAATAGAGACCTAAATTTAACACAGGTACCAATCCATATGACCTGTAACCAATTGCCGAACCAAATCACAGGTTAAATAGTGACGTAAATTTAACACAGGTAAGTATATGACCTGCAACTAATCAAACAAGAAGTACCTGAGTTGAGAGAATGACTCGAGCTTCAGCATCCGACGCATAACATTTCACCTAAGTATTTTCCTTTCCATGTTATTGAGGAAGAAAACACAGGTAGTTGAGAATGATCGGCAAAATCATAAGAAAACCAGTACACATATTTACCTGGTCAATATTGAGTCTGTACCCAGTAAAAGAGAGGGAGGGGGAGAGGGGTGTTGAGGGGGAGAGGGGGGTTTGAAGGGGAGAGGGGGGTTTGAAGGGGGGGTTGAAGGGAAGGAGGGGCGGAGAGTTGATGTCATCCCAGGTCAGGCAGGAGGGGGTGGAGGGGGAAAGGTTGGAGGTGGGAAGGGTTGGATGGGGAGGGGTGTGGGTGGGGGGGAGAGGATGAGGAGCCGTAAACGGTATTGTGAAAAGCAGGTCACTGTGAGTTCGTTTTAGATCGACTTGGTGGGCGAGTTCAGTTTATGTGCAGTCACTCACCAAAAAAAAAAAAAGTCCCGTCGGCTCTCCTCCTAAACCCACGAACCCCGGAGATTGAGATTCGTGAACCCAAAGCCGTAGACACTGATATATTACTCTAGCCATAAGTGCTTCGGATTCATGAGTCTGAGGATTTCGGGGTTCGTGGTTCAAGAGGAGAGGTGACAAGACTTCCTCCCACAGGTGTGACAGGTGATGGTAACGAAGACAGGTGATGGTAACGAAGACAGGTGATGGTAACGAAGACAGGTGATGGTAACGAAGACAGGTGATGGTAACGAAGACAGGTGATGGTAACGAAGGTAGGTGATGGTAACGAAGGTAGGTGATGGTAACGAAGGTAGGTGATGGTAACGAAGGCAAGTTGTGGTAATATTATAGTAAGCCTATTATTGATACACACACACACACACACACACACACACACACACACACAACAAACTATATTGGAAACCACACGTCAGTGAAGTTGTCAAATCCTCCAGTTTCCGTCTCCACCTCCTCCGCCGACTCAAGTCCCTCGGAGTTCCTGCACCCGAGCTCCTCAGTGTTTACTCAACATTCATACTTCCCAAGCTCACCTATGCCTCCCCTACCTGGTCTTCCTCCCTAAATGCCACACAACGTAATAACCTAGAAAAATTGCAAAAGAGGGCATGCAAGATTATTCTCTCCCCTTCCTACTCCACATATCAAGAAGCGCTCAACACATTGACCCTTTCGACTCTCACTGACCATCACCACGACCTCATCTGCAAATTTGGTAAGAAGCTTCTGCACCATCCTCGACACCGGCTCCTACTACCACCTGAGATCCCTAGCCCGAGAATTGCTGTTCGACACCACAACCGCATCCAGCCCATACGTGCACGAACTGATCGCTATAAGAACAGCCCAGTCCCAACCATTGTAAAAATTATCAAAAACTTGTAATAAACCAGTGTAGTCACTCCCAGTAAATACTACTTCTTGCACTGATCACTATGTTGAAATGCACTGTAGTTTGAGCTTTTCCCCATCTAGTTATTATATATCTTATTTATATCACTTATGTTATTTGTATATTATTTGTAATTCGAAACCCATTCCCCAATTATGTAACTGTATATTTTGAGCCTTCTGGCTGCCAAGCTCTTTCAATAAACCGTTAATTATTATTATTATTATTATTACACACACACACACACACACACACGTCTACCTGTCCACCTGCGTTCCCTCACATAAGAGACACACAGGTAATCAAGTCGATATTCTCCCTTAATTTACGTATAATGAATTAAACAGGTGAGTGAACACATACCATGTACAGGTAATAACATATAACACTGTTTATTTACCGATAATAATAATACAACAACAACAACAAAATAATAATAATAATAATAATAATAAATATAATAATAATAATAAATAACTAAAAACAAACGAACAAATAAAACATCCAAACACACAATATTTATCAACAACTAAAAACATTACACACCCAAACATCATTAAGAATCAAACACAAATAAAGTCAATGTTAACTCAAACATTTTATTTTCCAATGTTAATATTTTTCACGAATAAACATCACCCATACATTAACTTCTTCCTCCTCCTCTTCTTCTCTTCCTCTTCTCCAACTACCGTACTCCTACTCCTCTTCTCCAACTTCTTTCCTTCTTTCGCCTCCCCCTCTTCTTTCTTTCTTTCTTCTCCTCCTCCTCTTCCTCCTCCCAATCCTCCTTTCTCCTCCTCCTCTTCCTCTTCAAAAACACCTAACTGAGTGTGTTCTCTACTGCTGTCGCCTACCTGCTTACTCTTCTGCTTAATAACCTGAAAATTACTTACTGCTTCGTCAGTAGAACCCGTGGGCGTGGCTCTCTCTGTCAGCTCCCTTGATAAGATAATGTGTGTTGGGTGGTAGGGTGTGTTAGGGTGTGTTGGGGTGGTGTGGGTGTGTTGGGGTGGTGTGGGTGTGTTGGGGTGGGATGGTGTGGGTGTGTTGGGGTGGTGTGGGTGTGTTGGGGTGGTGGTTGGAGGTGAGTTAGCTGAAGTGTGTTAATCATACTTTGGTTCTGTTATTCATCACACACACACACACACACACACACACACACACACACACACACACACTGAAGTCCTTTATCTAATCCCACAACTCAACTAACAAAAGCTAATCATGGGCAGGATATTCCCACACACACACACAACTAATTAACCTAGCTTACCTGTCTATCTTACCTGTATTGTTCACCTCTATAAACACACCTATATCAGTTCACCAACCTAACCTAACCTAACACACACCAGGTAGCGTTAAGGGTGTTTAATCATCAGGTGAAAAATAAGGTCCTGGGAGGGTGGCTAATCTTCAGGTGATCCAGAATACCTTTGGGGCGACAAGCAGGT
>CAUDMG010000574.1:395000-405000 GCA_958450375.1 Homarus gammarus
AACCATAACACCTTCCACACACTGTAGTCATCCTCCACCACACTAATTGTCTCCATGTATACAGTCATGCTTCTATATTGTGTACAATCTATGTGTACATACCATGAGTGCGTCTTATGTACGTGTTGTGCACATACTGTGTATTCATTGGTGTGTGTATGAGTCACTGTACACACAATATGTATGTATGTATGTATGTATGTATGTAAGTATGTATGTATGTATGTATGTATGTAATAATAATACGTACACCCCGCAGCATCAAGAGAGAGAGAGAGAGTGTGTACGTCAGAGGAGTATACATAACGGGTCGCGTCAAACCACGTGTCAAAGCGTCACGCTACACCAGCCTGCAAATACCAACCGAGTGTCACGGAGGCAGGCCAGACACCCGCCCACTGCACCTCATGTTTATCCTGCGCTCCCTGCAACATTCACACCGTCTGCAACATTCACACCGTCTGCAACATTCACACCGTCTGCAACATTCACATCGTCTGCAACACTGCCTCATCTGCAACATTGCCTCATGTTTCCAGTACTCCCCTATATCTGCAACACTCACACACACACACACACACACATACGATAATGATGGCGGATGGCATCATGTAATGATATTGAAGGAAGATAAAACAAAAAACAGATGAGTGTGTGTGTGTGTGTGTGTGTGTTTACTGAACCACAAAGTATAATGTCACTGGTTGATTCACCACCTGTGCTAGATTTAGATACCTGAAGATTAGCCACCCAGATTGTTTTACCTGGAGATTAAACACCCTAACGTTACCTGAGGGTGTTAGGTTAGCGTTCGGTTAGGTTAGGTTAGGTTAGGTTAGGTTACAGTGGGATTAGTTTACGTTAGCTCCTTATTAGGGTGGATAATCTTCAGGTGAAATACGCCGGAGGGAGTAGAGTAGAGGCGAGTAGAGAGGAGAGTAGAGAGTAGAGTAGAGGCGAGTAGAGAGGAGAGTAGAGAGGAGAGGAGAGTAGAGGCGAGTAGAGAGGGGAGTAGAGTAGAGGAGAGTAGAGAGGAGAGTAGAGGCGAGTAGAGCAGAGTAGAGGCGAATAGAGAGGAGAGTAGCGAGGAGAGGAGAGTAGAGGCGAGTAGAGCAGAGTAGAGGCGAGTAGAGCAGAGTAGAGGCGAGTAGAGGAGAGTAGAGAGGAGAGTAGAGGCGAGCAGAGCAGAGTAGAGGCGAGTAGAGGAGAGTAGAGAGGAGAGTAGAGGCGAGTAGAGCAGAGTAGAGTAGAGGAGAAAGGGGGAGAGGGGGGGTTAAAATTCAGGTGATCCACAAATTGCTCTATCTATGCAATAATTCATGCGTTATATGTCATGCACTGAACAACCCACGACTGACGTTAAAAGAGACGGGGTGTACAGTAAGTTTGGGGTGAAAGTCATTCCTGATTTTCATTTATCATTTAATATTTACGTTAAAAACAGATACGGATTAATACGAATTTACTAAACCTCAAAAAATATGCCGCTATCTATCTATCTATCAATCTATCTATCTGTCAATCTGTGTCGGTTTCATTATGCCTTCTGTCAGTCTGTTTATATATGTGTGCCCCTTGTTTCTCTCTCTCTCTCTCTCTCTCTCTCTCTCTCTCTCTCTCTCTCTCTCTCAACTAACGGCACTACTCAACACACACTTTCCATGGTGAAATTTATAGTATTCAGCCGAGTTATTTTCTATGTTAATATCACCAATAATGACACAGTACCGTCACCAGTTCTCAGCTCCTCTGGTAATGCTAGGGAAGGCTTCTTGTCATCTTCTTCACTATAGCTGTTGTAACGTGACTGAGGCTGCTAGGTGTCTGTCAGTCTGCATCTCTCTGTCTATGTTTGGTTATATGTCTGGTTGTCTGTCTGTCTGTCTGTCTGCTTATCTGTTTATCTATATGTCTGTATGTCCTTCTGTGTATTCGTATGTCTCTTCATCTGTGTGTGTGTGTGTGTGTGTGTGTGTGTGTGTGTGTGTGTGTGTGTGTGGTAGGAATATGACCATTACGAACTAAATAATTAACGCACAATTTTATCTTATATGAGAAAAAGTTACAGGTGTGTGAACTGACTTGGATGATTGCAGATGTGACAGGTGTGGAGGAGACGAGAGATATTACACGACACAGTAATACACGATATATAATCGACTACACTACACATAAACAATATGATACATAATTCATCTCACTTTTGATATATTTAAAATTGACTGTCATTGGTATAGCTGTAAACACATAAATAATAATTAATGTGCAGGTAAAGAGATAGCTGGGTGGGTGGGTGGGTGGGTGTGTGAGGCAGGCAGGCTGTTAGGTGTGAAGATTGTTAGTGAAATATGCTGTGGTAAGGCAACAAACCACAACCCGTTTACTCATCATACAAACGACGGTGGAAGAGATGAGAGAGAGGGAGTGGAATGGGAGGGTAGAGTGGGATAGAAGAGGGAAAGGGTGGGATAGAAGAGGGAAAGGGTGGGATGGGAGTGTGGGAGAGAGGAAGGGATAGATGAGGGAACGGTGGAGTGGGGGAGAGAGAGAGAAAGACGATCAGGTCAGGAAGGTCTGGCTGTCTAGTTGGGATAATTTGATCCTCTGCTCGTGAATTATCCATCAACCGTGTGAACCGGAAGTACTAGACATCTCTTAGAACCATTGGAAGGAGTGTGAGTGTGTGTGTGTGTGTGTGGGTCTGTCTGGAAGAAGGTGGTCAGGTATGAAGGAGAGTTCGTTTTCTGGAGATAAGAGTGTGTTGCGTAGTACTGAGTGAGTCAACAGAAAACGAACAAGACGCCATAATGCAAAATGGTAATAAGCGCTACAGGTAAATTAATACAGGTGAGATAATAAATAAACACTATGTGATGGTGTGTACTAAGTTTGTTTGTTTTTATCTCCAAACACGAGAAGATAAGGTATAGCGTGTGTGTGTGTGTGTGTGTGTGTTATAGCCAACGTGAAGCACAGAGAACACACAGGTTTATCAGAAAACATCGTGTTAACATAGAGATCTGATTGTTTGGAGAAAAACAAGTATTACCAGATAAAACACACCTCACCCCCGAGAGACCAAGATAAACTATAAGAGATTTTTTTAACTTGATCTGGCTACAATGCCGATGTTGTTTTCTTACTGATGAAAACAATAACAATAGTCTAATTGACCAGGTATTCATACCCAGGTAAAAACACTCGTAGATATAACTCCCAGTAAATACTTATCAACACCAGTAGCCGTTTTAGTGTCAAGATATAACCCTCATGGCTGATAACTTTATATGCTAGAGGCATCATTATGTCTCATATCTGAAGTATTATCTTATATACACCTCAGAATTACCAGTGGTCGGGGGAGGGGTGTGAAGGGGAGGTGGGGAAGGTGGGAGAGGGGGAAGAGGGGAGGGGGGGAAGGTGGGAGAAGGGGAAAGGGGGAGGCGAGGGGGTAGGGAGGGAGTACCAAGTTGATACACAAAATGGATGGATGACTCTGGGGGTCTTGTCATGTTATACACGATGATTCACACATTGACTTATCACCCTCCTTTCTCTCCTCTTATCACCCGCCACTAATCCACACACTCAAAACAGACAGACAGACTGACAAATACTTCATGATCTTACCTTCATACACAGAATAAACATACGTGCACTTTTACACAAACACACATAAACACACACACACACCCCGACCTCCTCCTAACTCCCCTACACACACAGACGCATAACCTTGCACCTATTGTCTACTCACGTTCAACCACGGTAGATTAACGTAGGTAAACACAGGTACACGCTTCAGCACCGCCTCCTGGACACAAACTCTAGCTGTAGCTGACGTCGACGGATCATATAATTACGCGGTGACTGCTGGCTGTGTTTGTTGTCACCTGATCTCCCCTGCTTGCTACCTGCCTACACGTCTCTGCCTGCCTGCCTGCCTGCCTGCTTGCTTGCCCGCCCGCTCGCCACAGTTTATTCGTCGTCTCCTCCTCCTCCTCCTCCTCCTTCAGTTCCTCTTCCCAAATCTAAGTGTCCCGGAAATCGTCTTGTCTGATGGGTCTACTACCTGCCTGTCGCTATCTGCCTTGTTATTTACCTCTTGCTTCATTACATACCTGTCCCGTCTGCATAGCTGCCTGACCACTCGTCGCCAGCCTGTTTGCCTCCCGGCTTTCTTAACCTTCAGCCTGCTTACCGTCTCTCAACCTGCCTCTGTGTGTGTGTGTGTGTGTGTGTGTGTGTGTGTGTGTGTGTGTGTGTGTTCCTTTACAACATCCTGCATGCGTGTCCTGTAATAGCATGGGTAAGTTAAGGATATTGACGAGGGATGTGGTCACGTCACACCATCCTGCTGGAGTAATTACGAGGGGTGTGGTCAAGTGTCACATCATTCAGCAAAAGTAATAACAAGGGATGTGGTCACGTGTCACACCATACCGCAGTAGGGAGTGGTAGTATCTGTGACGGTCTCATGACGTTGATTGTATTGTGGTCAACAACTCTTACCTCCAGTCACGTTGCGCCTGGTTGGTGCCGAAGACAGTCATTGGTGGCTGTAACCTTGTACACGATTCGCTTAGTGGTGATAGTGGTGATAGTGGTGGTGGTGGTGATAGTGGTGATTGTTGTAGTAGTGGTGATGGTGGTGTAGGTGAGGAGGAGAAAGAGGAAGAGGTGGTGGTAGTCGTGGTGATTATTGTGGTGGTGAAAGTGGTGGTGATTGATGTAGTAGGGGTGGTGGTGATGGTTGTTGTAGTGGTGGTGGTTGTGGTGGTAGGTGAGGATGAGTTGGTGGTGGTCGTGGTGACTGTTGTAATAGTGGTGGTGAAAGTGGTTGTGGTGGTAGTGGTTATAAGATAGTGGTAATGCTAATGATGCTGGTAGTAGTAATAATGGTGGTGGTTAATTAACAATATTTTTAGAGCTGTATTCTCCACTATTTCCAATGTTAAACCTCATCACCCATAATACTGTTTAATACATTTTACTGTCCACTGTCTTTGTTCCAACTAGCATACGGTACTGTCCATCACCTTCCACTAATTAGCATACGGCACTACCCAACACAGTATTAGCACCATGATATGAGAACAACAACACAAGAGTATAGTGTTGTGTAATAGGAGGAACCTCACGACAACAACAACAATTACTACTGTCATCATCTTTAATCAACCTAATGTGTGTGAAGGAGTCCTGTACACACACACACACACACACACACACACACACACACACACACACACACACACACACACTCCCACACACACACACACACACACACTCCCCCACACATACACACTAGCCCCACACATACACACACTCCCCCACACATACACACTAGCCCCCCCCCCATACACACACACACACACTAAGTCAAACAAAGCACTCAGGAGGCAAGAGGACGCAGCAACACCACCCTCAACAAAACTCATTTACGTGCCTCCCAGCGTCCACTGATCACCCGGCCAGGAGAGATGGACGTAAGTTTCGGTCCCTAGTTTTACAACCCCGAGTTACAGGTAAAAAAAAAACACACACCTTCACTAATGGTCAAGTATAGTACAGCCTCGGGGTATGGGGTGGTGCGGGGAGGTGCGTGGGGAGAGGGGGAGTGAGGGGTGGTGTGGAGTGGGGTAGTGTGGGGTGAAGGTGGTGTGGGGATGAGTGGGGTGATGTGGAGTAGTGTGATGGAGAAGCGAGGTTATGTGGGGAGGTGCGGGATGGTGTGGGGAGGTGCGGGATAGTATGGAGTGATGTGGGGTTGGAACAAGGAGGAAGAGCAGAGAAGGAGAAGAGAGGTACAGGGAAGGAGGTGAGGTGCAGGAGGGGCGGCACAAGGAGGAACCCTAACCACATTTAACATATTTCTCCTGTTATTATTTTTTTTTCTCCCAGGATAGATTTGCGTATAAATCATAAAGGCGAATCTCATATCGAATAACCATATCTTAAGTCCTAGGAAAAAAAAAAAAAAAAACACACAACAACAACGCAGCGGCCATGACTCGGGTTAAGGTTAATTCTAATGAGAGACGGGGACTTAATTATCGCTACGCTACACTAGGTTCACCTCTGCCTGATGTAAATACTGTACCTGAAGCACATCTGTTTAGCGTCCCAAGTGTAATTGCCTGTTGCGTCCGTGTTAAGCTTTTTTGCTCGCGAGGGTGTGAGTTGTGCATCCCTCGTCATATGGCGGTAACTCTCTCTCTCTCTCTCTCTCTCTCTCTCTCTCTCTCTCTCTCTCTCTCTCTCTCTTCATACATTACTGTACAACACACGTTACGGACTTTACCACAAGCACTCATCTCACGCATCAAGTAAAAAAAAAAAAAGCAATATTATTCCTTGTTACCTCAGTCATCTCTCTCTCAATAACAACTCTCTCTAACACACCATCGCTCTATAACAGGTAAAAACAACATCTCCTCTAATAATAAATGGTAAAAATAAATACTGTTATTGAAGTTATATCTTGTACCGAGTGTGAGGTGTTTAAACATTGACCTGGGAAGGGGGGAGTGTGGGAGAGAGGGCGTTAGTCTCAAGATATAGCCAATAAGACTAATAATGTACCTCCAGAAAGACCTAATGTAAGGTAAAAAAAAATAAAAAAAATAAAAAATAAAATAGAAAAATAAATAAAAATAAATAAATAAATAATAATAATAACAGTAACACCTTTCTTATTACCGTACGTATAACATCACAACCCACACACTCTCTCTCTCTCTCTCTCTCTCTCTCTCTCTCTCTCTCTCTCTCTCTCTGTCTTAAGATCCACCAACTTAACAAAAAAACAAATGAGTCCATCAACTCTCTTTCAAGGGTGAAGGTGAACAGCTTAAGAAAATAAAAATGATTACGTCGTTCACATCAAGGAGAATAACACACACACACACACACACACACACAGAGGGAGGGGAGGAGGGGGGGGGTGTAGCCTCATAAAACACTCAAGAGTTTCTCATATAAGACGTTAATGAGAGAGACACATCAATGAGAGATAAAGTGAGGAAAATTGATGAACTTGTCAGGGAGTTAGAGCTCACGATACAAGGAGGACATTATCATCTTAACCTAACATAACCTAACCCAACCAAACCCAACTAAACCTAACCAAACCCAACAAAACCAAACCTAACCCAACCAAACCCAACTAAACCAAACCAAACCCAACTAAACCTAACCAAACCTAACCCAACCAAACCCAACTAAACCTAACCAAACCCAACCAAACCTAACCAAACCTAATCTAACCTAACCCAACCTATCCTACATCTTCCAGTAATCTATATTAACCCATTGAGTACGATGACTTAAACCCTGGAGTACGATGACTTAAACCCTTGAGTACGATGACTTAAACCCTTGAGTACGAAGACTAAACTACTTGAGTACGAAGGAAGGAACATAAAAAAGAAAATAAAAGAATGTGAATATATATAATAAATAATGGGAGATATAGGAAGAATGCAAGGATAGAAGAGTGATAGAACCATGATAGAACAGGTGAAAGAACCATGATAGAACAGGTGAAAGAACAGTGATAGAACAGGTGAAAGAACCATGATAGAACAGGTGAAAGAACAGTGATAGAACAGGTGAAAGAACCATGATAGAACAGGTGAAAGAACCGTGATAGAACAGGTGAAAGAACCGTGAAAGAACAGTGATAGAACAGATGATAGAACAGGTGAAAGAACAGTGATAGAACAGGTGATATAACAATGATACAACAGGTGAAAGAACAGTGATAGAACAGATGATAGAACAGGTGAAAGAACAGGTGATATAACAGTGATAAAACCGTGATAGAACAGCGATAAAACAGTGATAGAAAAGGTGATATAGCAGTGATAGAACAGATGATATAAGTGATGGAACAGTGATAGAACAGAGATACAACAGTAATATAACAAATGATAGAACAAATGATAGAACAATGATAGAACAGGAAATATTACAGGTGATAGAATGACTCCCCCTCCCCCCGACACCATAATTAAACCGGGCAGGACATTCCTCAGGTGTATCGCTGGACTAATTAAAATCAAACTCAAATCACCAGGTATGAAAAACAAACAACAACATTAAGTGATACGAGACGGACTTTAGAACAAACAAGTAAAAATATTCGAATTATTTTTTTTGTGATAAGTAACAAAAAGCAACAAAAAGTAACTAAAAATATAAATGGTAACTAACAACATGCTATGAATTCTAAAGTTTTGAAAATATAAGGAAAAAAACTTTACTCAGAAAAATATATTAACTTACTCGAAGACCCCGCTACAGGTGGTGTTAATTATGACTTGCCATATACAGGTGTAACAGCCAACAGGTATCACCCTTAGACACTAATTACCATATAAGATTACTCATAGTTGTTCCCACGTCATGTTGTTTAACCTCGCTACCTCGCTATAAACAACCTAACCTAACCTAACCTAAACTAACCTAACCAAACACACGGGTAAGTCTCACCATATCTGGATCAATCTCATAAAATGTATTGACTGAGAAACTATACCTACAGCTTCACTTCCCTACGCTCCCTACTTCCACCAGGTGAGACACACAGATGAGACACACAGGTGAGAGACACAGGTAAACAATTAATCTATTCTCTATGTGTCAGGGTATAGATACATATTTTTTCCCCTATACAGGTATATAAATTTTATATGTTTCTATAAGAGTTAATAGCAAAGGACTAATGTATTTAATATTGACTTGTATGTATATATGCATACATATATACATACATAAATACATCATACATAACAATCATAGCTTTAAAGTATTTGTCTACAGCTGAAATAAAAGAGAAAATGTTATTCATACACGGGACGTTTATGACACACACACACACACACACCTAATAAACCCATTCGCCTTTTTGTGTAGGCGAGAAAAAGATCAGATGACGTAACCATTGGACTTATTAATGCCTCGATGAGCATATCCGGCCCTCATAAACATATCCGGCCCTGCTAAACATACCCGGCCCTCATAAACATATCCGGCCCTCATAAACATACCCGGCCCTCATAAACATATCCGGCCCTCATAAACATATCCGGCCCTCATAAACATATCCGGCCCTTATAAACATACCCGGCACTCATAACAGCTTTACTCGAGTCAGTACCAAGACCTTCACCAATAACTAGATTGCACTCGAGCGCTGTCCTAACTCATCCTAAGGCACTAAACCCCTTATCAAAGATGTGACATTGACCTATGACCCTCAGAACACAAGAGCGCCAAAGTGTTGTCGATGGCAGGGAACAGTCACACCCACTTGACATACACAGACACAAGTGAGCATTGATCATCCTACTCACGTGACTTGTTGAGTAATAATAATAAAATAAATATTATACTGTAAAATATGTCTATGTAATACAGAAATAATATTATAAAGTATGACGCAAGTGTGTATGTCACGAGTGTGGTGATATTACATACATAGACACACACATGCACACATACACGCACACCATCTGTGAGGGAATTACTACACCACGTGAGGTCCCTCATAACACCATCTGCGAGGGAATTACTACACCACGCCAGGTCCCTCATAACACCATCTGAGGGAACTACTACACCACGTGAGTTCCTCCTAACACCATCTGGGAGGGAGTTACTACACTACGAGTTTGCTGTTCAACACCTACATTAATCTGTATGTTCACTGTATGTTCCTTCACCTTTCTCTAATGAAGGCTTTTGTTAAACCACCAATGTATGTAATAAGTCATTTATGTCCAATGTATATTTTCAGCCTTCGGGCTGCAGAATTTTTTTTTTCAATAAACCGTTAATTATTATTATTATTACACAGACAGACACACGCATGCGCACATACACGCGACAAGAGATTGCTCTGTTGTGTTTTCGCAATATATACGTGGCAATATACAGTACATACGTATATAAATCATATATTCTATTATTATTACTATTATTTTATATTCATTTT
>CAUDMG010000574.1:410000-577500 GCA_958450375.1 Homarus gammarus
TCAGTAACCAACCCGTGTCAACAGCAGTAGTATATCACCAACAGCTTAAGTTTATTTCAAGTATACTTTATCACAAGGCAAGAGGCTAGTTTGTATTCAGAGTATGTATGTATGTATGTATGTATGTATGTATGTATGTATGTGAGACAGGTTCAGAACGTCAACTTACCTTACAAAAGCGACCTTCAGGATATAGTTATGTGCACCACACACACACACACACACACACACACACACACAAACACACACACAACACACTCTTAGTCAACACGTCACCACACCCTCACTAACAGAGAAAACCTCCTAATCATCATCACCACAATACACCACACCCTAACCACATCAACACACCCTCATCACAACATAACACACTCCTACCACCATATCAACACACCCTCATCACAACATAACACACACCTACCACCATATCAACACACCCTCATCACAACATAACACACACCTACCACCATATCAACACACCCTCATCACAACATAACACACTCCTACCACCATATCAACACACACCTCATCACAACATAACACACTCCTACCACCATATCAAAACACCCTCATCACAACATAACACACTCCTACCACCACATCAACACACCCTCATCAGAACATAACACACTCCTACCACCATATCAAAACACCCTCATCACAACATAACACACTCCTACCACCATATCAACACACACCTCATCACAACATAACACACTCCTACCACCATATCAACACACCCTCATCACATCACCATACCTTCACCACAACACAGTCTAACAGGGAGGGAGAACATCACACAACACTAACTAGTACACGAGAGTTTAAAGAATATTTTCATACGATTTACCAAAATATTGATATCTTATTGAGAGTAAACCCGAGCCGAGTTTACATTCCTGAATATCTGAGGAGTAAACTGAGATTTATTCACTGTGGCTATAGAGTGTGGTGGCATTTATCGGACCTCTGAGTTATAGATGAAACAGAGGTACACACTATAGATGTTAGGGAATTGTTTAGTCCTTATAGGTAAACTCTCTCTCTCTCTCTCTCTCTCTCTCTCTCTCTCTCTCTCTCTCTCTCACACACCAGTAATGTAGTATTGACTTATTCACAACAACATAAGAATGAGTAGGGTACGAGAGACGCGGGTGACAGGTATACAGGTAAAAGTACGTAGCTAACAGAAGAGAGGGGGAAGGAGGGGAGAGGGAGGGGAGGGTGAGATGGGAAAGAAGGGAAGGGAAGGGAAGGGAGGGGAGGGAGGGAGGGAGGGAGAGAGGTATGGTCAATGAGGCTAACAGATGAACCCACTATGAAAATTTGTATATATATTTTTTTTTTCACATTTTTATAATTACAAAGTCAATCAGGATATGAAATTAAATTACGATGATTAAAGTGATTTCTAAATACAAGTGCTTTGTTATGTTATGTTGTTAAGTTATGTAGCTACGTTGTTATGTAGCTATGTTGTTATGTAGCTATGTTGTTATGTAATGTTATGTATATGTTATGTATATCCTTGTGATGATGTATAGACAACAGCCACTATACACGACACACACACACACATATACAGAGCAGCAGCTGTTAACACTCTGACATGCCTGGTGTTAGTGGCAGCGGCTCTATAAGACTCTAGGAATAGTCTGACATGCCTGGTGATGCTGGTAGCGGCTCTATAAGACTCTAGGAATAGTCTGACATGGCTGGTGGGGGTGGTAGCGGCTCTATAAGACTCTAGGAATAGTCTGACATGGCTGGTGGTGGTGGTAGCGGCTCTATAAGACTCTAAGAATGTTACAAAAGGTCACACCACAATTTTAGGGAAACTCACCAGGCCCGTGTGACTAATCTCCCTCAATAAGCCTCGACCCCTCAACAAGCTCGACACATTTACAGACTAATAAAAGAAAATCGCCATTATGACTCCATGTAAAGCTTTATTTTCTTGTATTTTAAAGTATAATTTAAAACTGAGTCAAGTTTATATTATTTTACACAAGCGAATATAATAATAATAATAATAATAATAATAATAATAATAATAATAATAATAATAATAATAATACCCATACCATTTTCTATACATTCCCGTTTTCTATGGTTCATGGAAATGGTCGCTTGGCGTATAAAAATTTTCAGAACAAGCTGTGAGTAAAATAGGCGTTTATTTAACCTCAAATACGATACACACACAGCAACAGATGGGTGGGTGGGTGGGTGGGTGGGTGGGTCAGTTACTACGGTAGTGCGGTGGCTTATGAGTATAATTGTCAACAGCTGTGAGTGGATGTGTACACGAGAAGGAAAAATCCACTCGGAAATACGGTACAAGGACGGTGACCAAGGCGGCGTCCTCAGTAGGCAGCCTCGCCGTGGACCAGCCCCCACCCGCTGGCGTCCACCTGGTGCCAATTACCCACCCTCACTCACTCACTCACTCACTCACTCAGTTCTCAAGATGTTTGTGGTGAGTACACTGTTTCCTCTCTCTCTCTAACGATCATATCCCTCTTCTACGACCATTTGTTTTATGCGATTTTAACCCAACCTAACCTAACCTAACCTAACCTAACCTAACCTAACCAACCTAACCTAACCTAACCTAACCAAACCAACCTAACCTAACCTAACCTAACCTAACCAACCCAACCTAACCTAACCTAACCAAACCTAACCTAACCAACCTAACCTAACCAACCTAACCTAACCCAACCTAACCTAACCTAACCTAACCAACCTAACCTAACCTAACCTAACCAACCCAACCTAACCTAACCTAACCTAACCAACCTAACCTAACCTAACCTAACCAACCCAACCTAACCTAACCTAACCTAACCAACCCAACCTAACCTAACCAAACCTAACCAACCTAACCTAACCTAACCTAACCAACCCAACCTAACTCCACCCAACCTAACTTAAACCAAGTCAAATTAGACTGGTGAGATTAACATTAGGTTTAAGTTAGGTTAACATTAGGTTAAGTTAACATTAAAGAGGTAAATCTCCCAGGTAAACTAAACTGGGGTGCCTATTCTTCACCTCACCTAGAGAAGCTTAATATAACAAATAAGAATAAACCCGCACAGTTAGTTCCCCCCACATCACATAAACTAAGCATCAGGCATCGGCGGAAAACACTTAAGACAATTTCAAATTCCATTATCCCACAGAGCGAGAGCCACAGCGAGGAAATATTTTTTTTATATAAGCTGTCTTGCCTTCTTGTGGGTAAAAAGCCTCATTATCTTGCTATTAAGACAACCCGGAGAATCAAGTCCCAAAGCCCGCATGTGTCCTCCCTGTGTCGTCTGTATTGAGCTAGTTCACTTTTAAGTAATTATATCAGTCGAGTCTTGTTATATACCGCATCTCTCTCTCTCTCTCTCTCTCTCTCTCTCTCTCTCTCTCTCTCTCTCTCTCTCATCTCTTATTAACATGAGACACATTACGACGTGTTATATGAACAGGTAAATTACATATGTCTCAGTTTTATATTTTTCAAAGGTAATATTTTTGTTATTACATATACTAAATACATATGGAGGCGCTAATATGTAAGTTAATCTTTTATTACATTTGGATTTCAGTGTTATGGTTTATGTACTGGAATTACATATATTACATAATATTTTCAGTTATGTAATATTAAATAGAGACACAATTACAAAGTCTTAATCACCTGTAAATATCTCTTAATCTTATTTACAATGCATTACTCATATTACACATTATAATACATATGGTAAGAATACTATGTAAATCTATACATCATTATTCATAGTTGAGATAATTATAAAAAAGGTATTTGGTAACGTCTAAGTGATCAAAGATAAAAAAAAAAGTTTATTATGTGAAAATTTTTTTTATATTTTTTTCTCAAACTACTTATCAGTAGTAAATACCTCAGTCCTTTTGTAGCCTTTGGACAACAGTGTGATAAACAGCAGCTCTCTCTCTCTCTCTCTCTCTCTCTCTCTCTCTCTCTCTCACCAAAGGCTAATCTACCTTATCTAAAATCACGCATTAAAAGTCTACAAGAGAAGAATTTAAACTAGGCAAAAGGTTCTGACAAGACACCCTGAGGGCACCTGAGCTGGTCGCCTCTCAAATAACTCACCCTACCCACCTACTCCCCCTACCCTACCCCCCCTTCCACCCCCCTACCCTCCCCTCAACCACGGTAAACCTACGGTAAACCCAGGTAAACCCGAGCCTCCACAAGGTGTAAAAGTTTCCCGCGGTAACCTTAACTAACACCCTCCCCTCCCCCCTCCCCCTCCCCCCCCCTCTCTCTCTCACCTAGGGTCCAGCCGCCTTCACTTAGGTACATGATTTCATTCTAGCCGTCTCCAAGCTTGAGTCCTTGTGTGGGGGGAGGAGGAGGGGGGAAGGGAGGAGGAGGGGGAAGAGAGGAGGGGGGAAGGGAGGAGGAGGGGGGAAGGGAACTGTTTTTTTTTTTTATTGAGGTATTAACTGTTTATGGTGGTCCCATCTTCACCCCCTCAAAATTTACCTTAAGTGTGCGGCATTTTTTTTTTTTTTACGAGAGAATAATTTGCCTTTTGTTTCCTGTATGTAGTAAGAAAATATAATTTGTTTAGTATATCAGGTGTGTATTAGTTAATTAAACCCCAGGTGTGTTGTTTGGTATAGCTATAAGAGAGAGGGGGGGGGGCAACAAAGGTAGGTGTATATAGAAAAATAACAACAACAAAAATATTACTAACCGTTTCAGAAAAAAAATTGACGGAGGAAGTTCACCACCACCATCCCCCCTCCTCCCCCTCCCCCCCCCCCCCTCTGTCTCCTACCCTACCACCACCTCTTCATCCTCCTCCTCCTCCTCTCCTTTCCACAATCCGGGCGATAAGTTGCGGATTCGAGAAGGGTCAGACTTCCATAATACGGTAATAAGGGGATGGTTCTTACGGGAGTGGCCCACGCTGATGAATGGCTCACTGACATGCCCGGCCGCAGCACCACCACCACCACCACCAAGGGCTGCTCTCTCTCTCTCTCTCTCTCTCTCTCTCTCTCTCTCTCTCTCTCTCTCATTAGCCTTACTTCCTCTTCCCCTTCACTTCACAGTTTACTCCTCTGACCTTTTCTCATCCACCAACATCTTTTTATCACTTATTCTATTCTTTAATTCCTTTTTATCTTTGTTTTGTTGTTGTTTTGTTATTTTCATTATATTTGTTATTGTTGTTCCTGTAAGTTTGTCATTAAATTTCCATCATCACTACCAACACCACCATTACCACCATTAGCAATCACTAAAAAACTATCTTAACCAGTCTGCTCCTACTACTACTACTACTAACGTAACCACAATCCTCCTACCACTATTACGATAATATTAGCTCGCTACCACCATTACCACTACTACCACCACCACTACATCAAAATGACAACACTATCATCACCACTATCACCACCTTAGTACAATCACAACACAGTCACCACCACCACACCATCATGGCAACACAATCACCACCACAACCCACCCCAGTCCTGCCCAATGACCATCCGAGTCCCTCACCGCATCCCTTCCCCCCTCACCCCCCTCTTCCTCCCCCCTTGAACACATGGTACTCGACGGGCGTTGGTCCTGGGGCAAGGTGGGCGGTTGTGGGCGTGGAGAACAACGTGAGTGGGCCGAAGAAGTTTACGTGAGGGCGTGGGGGTAAAACTGAGGGCGTGGGGCTAGTAATGAGGGCGTAGGGTTAGTGTTGAGGGCGTGGGGCTAGAGTGTTTAGGGCGTGAGGGAGTGCGGCTGAATGTTGAGGGCGTGGGGGCGTGTTGAGGGAAGAAAACAACAGATAGGGAAAAAATACTATATCTATAACGTTACATAAAGGCCTCATGATGGTAAACTTTCCCTGCACGCTCGACCCAGTGGACAGGTTTGCAGTGTACTAGTCTCACCAACTTCCCCCCCCCCCCCCCCACACACACACACGTTTTTGAGTCATTTCCAAATAATTCATAAAATATTCCTGATAAAATAAATTTACATAATATGATTCACTGATTGGACGAAGTAATCTGAGCGTCTAATTAATTCCGGTGATTAATATTTTTTTGTTGTTTCTGAGCAGACAAAAAGGTAATTCAATGTGCATAGACCCTTGTGGAAAACCAAGTGAAGTCAAATACCATAGAGCTTTGTCAATATATAAATTTCTCTCACTCAAACAGATAAATGAGGGTACACAAAGCAGCCGTATCAAGATCTTACAGTGTGTCTGGTGGTGGTAGAGGTGGTAAGGTTGTTAGTGAGTCAGGTGTGAACAGGTACAGGTATATAAGCGCTCCAAGAGGTGTGAGTGTTTTCAGTACCTTCAGCGTGTATCGTAATTGTTTTTCCTCGGCCCTGTGCTTCACCTTCCTCAAGAACCACGACCTCTTCTTCTTCTTCTCCTTCTCCTTCTTCTCGGTGCTGCTGTTCCTCCTCCTCCTCCTCTTCTCCTCGATGTCTCTCCTGCTCCTCCACCTCTCCTCTTCCTCCTTGTTGCTCCTCCTCCTACTGTTCCTCTCCTCTGCTCTTCCTCCTTGTTGTTGCTCCTCCTCTTCCACCTTCTCTTCTGCTTCCTCTGGATGTTCTGGTCTGCATCTTGTTGGTGTTGGATGACCGAGAGTTCTTCAGGAGTCTTTAAGTGATCCTCGACCATTATCCAGCCTCCTGTAGGTGGTAGGTCCTCCTCCTACAGGCTCTCGGCTCCCATGATGTGTTGATACAGTGATTAGCCATGACTCGACCTCACCACTCCACTCGCCTCACGCGTCTTGGTGCCACAGTGTACATGTTAACTACGATAGGTTCAGACGTAACTTCTAATACCAAAAAAACATGTAAAAAAAAAAAAAAAAATTAGAAAACATACAATAATTTTCAAAGTTTAAGGTGATTTTCCTTGTTTATTTCCATAAGTGACGATAATAATAATAATAATAATAATAATAATAATAATAATAATAATAATAATAATAATAATAAAAATAAAAATAATAATATGTACATTTATTGTCGTTTCCGATTTGATTTTTCTATTACAAAACAATGTCTATTTACAAAGAACATAGAAAATAGTACTTGCTCCCTCCCTCCATCCACCTCATCTCTCCCCCTCACTCCTCTCCCTCCCTACCATCACCACCTCGAAGAAAAAGTGAACACGACATTCGCCCCCCTGCAGAACACCACACAGAACACAATACAATATTCAACCAAATTAAGGTTCTGTCATCTTAATCTCCATCCAAGTTGATTTAACCTTTTTAGTGATTCACAATAAGTCCCCCTCGTCAGCAGTCAAGTGGGTCACCAAATATTAGTGCAACACACGCCGCCGCAACTATATAATCAAGGAAGCCAAATACTTCTACCTCGACAACTGGAAAGATTACGTACAATCCAATATTACTTTGCGATAATGCCCCACTTCCGGTCGTCACTCGATGAGGAAGAAAAATTTGATTTGAAAATCAGATGTGAAATATTTGAAAAGAGTCAACATAATACGAGCAACATTAGAGTAATGATTTGTGATTACGACAGAATTACTTATAGCACTACAGGTGATGCCTACCCCCCCCCCCCCCGGTTCCCATGCCCCCTCCCCTTTTCCCCTCTCCCTCACCTCCCCCTCAGAGGTCATAAGGTCCATTGGTCAGTCCCCTAGAGACCAGCTCCTAAAGGTCAGCCTCTACAGGTTAGCTCTTACAGGTCAAGTACCAACAGGTGGAGGAACAAGCTCGCTGGAGGCTGAGAACTACCCAGACACTCAAGTATGAGGGGAACTAGATCTTGACACTCTTCCGTAGAGAACGATCAAGTATGACCTTCGTTGGGTGGTGCCTCTACCCATCCTTCCCACTACATCCTGTAGTCTCACCCTCCACCTCTCCCTCCCTCACGTACTACCCTCCACCCCTCCCTCCCTTCCTCACGTACTGCCTTCCTCCTTCCTTCACTCCGTACCACAACCTACCCTTATGGCTAACCTCCTTCCCTCCCCGTGTCTGTCTGTCTGTCTCAAATTAGCACCACTTCCTCTCTCTCTCATTTGTCATTTCTTCTCCGTTATTTTCTCGTTTCTCCATTTTTCATATATTATCCGCCCATACTCTGACCCCTCCCCCACCCCCTCCTCCTCCCCTTCCCCTACTTCCCCCGCTCCTCTCCTCCTACCCTCTTATTCTCTTGGTCAAACTGTACCCGGGACGAACCTTCAATTTACCCCCTAAGAATTTGTCTCTTTCAGTTACCCCAATGGTCCACACTCCTCAAGTCACCTCCCCATGGTCCACACTCCTCAAGTCACTCCTCTATGGTCCACACTCCTCAAGTCACTCCTCTATGGTCCACACTCCTCAAGTCACTCCTCTATGGCCCACACTCCTCAAGTCACTCCTCTATGGTCCACACTCCTCAGTCACCCTCATGGTCCACACTTCTCCATGGTCCACACTCCTCAGTCACCCTCATGGTCCACACTTCTCCATGGTCCACACTCCTCAGTCACCCTCATGGTCCACACTTCTCCATGGTCCACACCCCTCCATGGTCCACACCCCGGTACTGCAGGTCACTGGAACACACTACCAGGGGCTATAGTAGGTGGGTGGCAGCTTCCCTCTTTAAGGTGGAAACAAACCCAGACAACATAATACTGTCCCCGTCAACATATGTGTGGAACCACCTTTAGGAACACCTGGCCCTGCTGGACACCCTTAACGGCAGCGTGTACACCTGAAGACACCTGGCCCCGCTGGACACCCTTAACGGCAGCGTGTACACCTGAAGACACCTGGCCCCCCCCCCCCCCCCGTTGAACAGTCCCTACCTACATAATATCAAAGGGAATTTTCCTGATCGATGTAATAACGTGAATATTACAACCAGCGTTATTATGTCATTACAGTGTAGATAATGTGAACACGGCCTGCCTCACCACCCACTTAACATTACCTGTACATAAACTCAGGTATTTCAGACATGATCCCTATTATACCTCATACACTCATATATTAATACTATTTTTGGGGAGAGAGGGGGTGTATAATATATTTGAAGGTAAAATGTCAAGCGTAAAGAAGTAGAAAATAATACCATTGATAATATTAACTACAGAGGCATTATTTATGACAATCAAATCACGAGGACAAATTCCGTTTCAAATTATTAGTTCTTGGATTTATATGTCGGGGGAGAAAGAGAGGAATATAATGCGGCCTTTTTAACCTATACTAGTTTTAAATTGAGTATTAATATTATACACTTATTTCCTTCCTCTGACAGGTGACATAGGGTTTATTATTGCACCTTATTGGCATATAGGTCTTGTTCCCTCCTTCCTTCCCTCCCTCTTTCCTTCTTCCTCTTTTCCTTCCTTCCTTCCCCCACTCTTTCTATCTCTCTCACTTACTCAAGCTCTCTTCCCTCCCTCGCTCCTACCTTTCCCTCTCTCATCTTCCTCCTATCTCCTCCTTCCCTCTCACCTCCTTCCTCCTTCCCTCTCTCACCTCCATCCCTCATCCCCTTTTCCTTCCCTCCGTTAAACCTCTCTTCCCTTCCTCCCTCCCACCCTCTTTCCTTCCTCGCCTTCCTTCCACCACCCACATCCCCTCCTTCCCCCCTCCTCCCCCCTCAGCAGCAACAGGACGGGGAGGCCCAGAATGTCCTGACACCCTGAACAATAACGATCACAGGCCACTCACGAACACCTTCCCGACTCTTACCTCCACCAGGAACAATAGTAAGCCCCCCCCCCACTCCCTCCCCCGGTATCCTTCTCCCCCTCACCAACCTCTCCCTGATTTCACCACTGATCAACTTCCCCCCCCCCTGATATCCGTCCCCCTAACCACTTACCCCCTGATATCCGTCCCCCTAACCACTTCCCTCCCTGATATCCGTCCCCCTTGATATTCTTTCCCCCTGACCACCCCCTAATCCCCTTTTCCCTAACCAACAGCTCCTTATTTCCATCCCTAATCAACTCTTGATCATGTTCCCCTGACTCCCTTCCACAACGCCCCTCCAGACTATCCCCCATAACGCCCCTCCCAACCATCCCTCCCCACACCCCCTCCCACCTACAGCAGGGCAGTAAGTAGGCACAATAAGACTTCTCATAAGCCTTTAAACACGGTCAAAACTGCCCCACCTTTATGATATTGACTGAGGTAGATTGTTGACAAGAATACACATATACACACACATACACCCCCCCCCCCCACCACCACCACACACAGTTAAGACCTGGCTGGGGCTACTCCAACACCACCCCCCAACACCAACACACCATCACCCCCACCATCACCAACAACCCAACATTACCTCGCATGCCTCGTCGATAACTGTTGCACGTAACTAGTAGCCCCACAAACCCCCCATCACCTCCGACACCTTTACCTACCACCTATAATGCTCATCCACTCCTACTATGTGAAGAGCTTTCCGACTGTGTTGACGAGTGTTGCATGGCGTTATATTGCCGGAGAGAAAAAAAAAGCACAGGTTTACGGCACCAGGTTACGGCAGAGATTTCTTAGGAATGCCACTAGAAATATTTTGGGCATTAAGAAAATAAGAGTATAGTCCCACGCTACTTGTAAATAATGATAAGTAGGTAGAGAGCAGATCCGCACGTTATTCGATACTGTGGCACGCGAGAGACGGCTGTGTGTGTGTGTGACCTGAACTATGCCCGTGTGTCTAGAAGTGGCGGGGGGGGGGGGAGGGGGGGTAAGTGAGAGTAGCCCCCATCCCCCTTTCGTGGCATGACCTACGAGGAATGACAAGAGGTACGTGCAGGGGTCATTGATGTGACCTGGGAGGAAGGGGGAGGGTGAACAGAGTGTGTCAGTGAGTTAATGTGACCTGGGTCAACACTCGAGGTACCTGAAGGAGGGGGAGAAGGTCTCTGGTGTTAAATATGTGTTATGGTGACCTGGACCAACTTAGGTACGTGGGTGTTGTGCCATGAAGCAGCCCTGAACATCCATTACCAGTGACAAGTGAAAGTGTGTCCCATAGGCATGACTGTAGACTAATCCTTTAGTACACAAGGAGACAGTGTGGCCGCGGTACTGCACTCAACCGCCTTCACTTCCCCAACTGGGTGAACTGGGAGTGCCCGGGAATCGAACCACCGACCCGTGGAAAAGGAGGCGAGAGATGTACAGTATATCCACTAGATCGCTGCGGTCCTCCGTTACCATTACACAATACTAAGGGATAGGTTAGGTTAGGTTAGGTTAGATTAACTTAGGTTAGGTTAGGTTAGGCTAGGTTAGGTTATGATTTGTTAGATTAGGTTAGGTTAGGTTAGGTTAGGCTAGGTATTCTTAATGTCTGAGAAAATTTTTTGCTTTTATATACTGGTGAAATCATCCCCCTAAATTACACCTTGTACGTGTGTTTGACATACCGGAGTGTTTGTGCTCTAGAGGTCCAACTTAAGGCATTGTTAAGCACGTGAAGTAGTGGTGTTGACTTAATGTGTAGAACAGAGGCAGTTGGTAAAGTTTTTTCCTGATATATTATTGAAGTTATTGTTCGTTATATATAATGTGTTTCTGAGTATCGTGAAGACTGGGGACCGCAGCGCATTTCACCTCATCATTAGACACGCAAATGCTAACCTAACCATTTCTAACCTAACCTATTCTAACGTAACCTAATATAACCTAATCTAACCTAACATAACCAAAACAAACCAAACCTAACTAACCTAACCTAACCTAACCTAACCTAACCCTATCACACCAGTGTTCTTTGTCTGTATTGAAGCTTAGACAGGTAAACAACATACATTAATTAGTGTCAGCGAGGTGTCAGCCCCGTCCAGCCCCTGAAACTACTGCATAGCTGACGAAACGAGGTCATCATAATACTGTACAACTATTCTCCCTATCTCTTGCTGTTCCATCTCTTGTTCTCCTCTCTCTTGTTCTCCCCTCTCTCTTGTTCTCCCCTCTCTCTTGTTCTCCCCTCTCTCTTGTTCTCCCCTCTCTTGTTCTCCTCTCTCTCTTGTTCTCCCCTCTCTCTTGTTCTCCTCTCTCTCTTGGTCTCCTCCCTCTCTCTTGTTCTCCCCTCTCTCTTGTTCTCCCCTCTCTCTTGTTCTCCTCTCTCTCTTGTTCTCCCCTCTCTCTTGTTCTCCCCTCTCTCTTGTTCTCCCCTCTCTCTTGTTCTCCTCTCTCTCTTGTTCTCCTCTCTCTTGTTCTTCTCTCTCTCTTGTTCTCCCCTCTCTCTTGTTCTCCTCTCTCTTGTTCTCCCCTCTCTCTTGTTCTCCTCTCTCTCTTGTTCTCCCCTCTCTCTTGTTCTCCTCTCTCTTGTTCTCCCCTCTCTCTTGTTCTCCTCTCTCTCTTGTTCTCCTCTCTCTTGTTTTCCTCTCTCTCTTGTTCTCCCCTCTCTCTTGTTCTCCTCTCTCTTGTTCTCCCCTCTCTCTTGTTCTCCCCTCTCTCTTGTTCTCCCCTCTCTCTTGTTCTAGAGATAGATTGTCTCCTCTCCCCTCCAAGACGCGTGTTCCCTCAGCTGCCAAACTCAACTCGTTCTAACACTCTCTTGTATAAAAACTAGTTGACTACTGTATGTTCCTGGGCGTCTTATGAGCTCACCTGTAGATTAGCCCCCCAGCTTATTTTACCTGGATTCACCTCCCAGCTAAGTCCCACAAGAAAGCTTTAACCTTTATCCGCTCTGGTTATTCCTCATACGAATACCCACGGTTAATTCCATTCATTTACCATCATGATATCCGGTTAATTGAGTCATCTACCACTACATTATTCGGTTAATTCTAGTCATTTGCCATGATATCCGATTAACCGAGTCATTTCATTCATCTACTACAACATTACCCGGTTATCCAGTCATCTACTACCATTATATCCGGTTAATCGAGTCACATCTACCACCATCTCATCCGGTTAATTCCAGTCACCTATCCACTATCCGGTTAATCGAGTCACCTACCACCATATCCGGTTAATTCCAGTTACCTATCCACTATCCGGTTAATCGAGTCATCTACCACCTTATCCGGTTAATTCCAGTTACCTATCCACTATCCGGTTAATCGAGTCACCTACCACCTTATCATCCGTTCACTCCGTTCTGTACATTTGATATCCAATTACCTGTAAGTATCAATAGAGAACAACTCTAGATAATCAAGATATACAAAGGATAACAGAATATCCACATATCCACAGCATCAAGAGTCATTTAAGTGGACTGGATTAATTGGATAGATCGATAACCATTCTAGCTAACAAAATGATAACAGTTTTAAGTGGTTCAAGATCACAAAATACTGGATATATGCGAGAGTAAGATAACCGAGTCCTTGATTAAGATTATACAGAATCCTTAAAATGATATCAAGATTATTGATTCCTGGATAACGTCAACTTAAATGCACAAATGACTATAAAGATGAAAGACTTAAGACCTAGGAGACCGAGCTAGGAGACCGACTTGGGAGACGGACCTAGGAGACCCCACCTAGAAAGACAGACCTAGGAAGACAGCCCACCCAGGTGACCGAACGTAGGAGACACCTATGCATAACCCTGGCGCCAGACCATGGGCGTAATATTTCTCTCTCTCTCTCTCTCTCTCTCTCTCTCTCTCTCTCTCTCTAAACATATCACTTTTTTTAATCGAATTTCGGAAAACGTGGATAATATTTCCCAGTACCTTAAACGTTTGCCATTGTTACGCACGTCGTCATATCAAGGGGCGTACGGATGTGAGAGAGAGAGAGAGAGAGAGAGAGAGAGAGAGAGAGAGAGAGAGATCCACCAGCATAACCCGCCCTAAGTTCAGCGTGAATTACAATCGTCTCTCTGGGGGGAACAGAGGCAATCTAACCCTTAGCCAACCACCACTTAAGGCTCATAACTGCTCATTCTACCATTTTGCAACTTAAGGTATATCACTCTTATGGAACGTCTACTCAAGGTTGAGAATGCCTTATCAACCTTCTAGTCACTGGGCGTTGACCGAAGCATCCGCCCGGCCATTTATTATCAAGAGGGGCAACTTAACATGAATATCTTACATTTATTAACATAGATGATGGCACAAGTACCCCCCTGGCAAATTAGGTCGGGACACAAGGGGTAAAAGAAAACAAGACATGGGTATAGGTTAGGTTTCTGCCCGGGGTATATTATTGTGGTATGGTTGGTGTGATGTATAGGTGACCTGGTGGCGTGTCTACCTATATCTACCTACCTGACTGTCTGTACCTACCTACCTACCTACCTACCTGTAACCACCTACCTGGTTGTACAGTCACCCAAAAAAGTCCTGTTGCGAACCATGAACCCCGAGATTCAGACCCTTGAATCCGAAGCATTTATGGACAGAATAATGTATCAGTTTCTACTGCTTCGGGTTCACGAGTCTGAATCTCGGGGTTCATGGTTCGCGACAGGACTTTCTTGGGTGACTGTACCTACCTACCTGTCTGTCTGTCTGTCTACACCTATCTACTTCCCTACCTACCTGTATCTACCTGTCTGTACCTACCTACCTAGCTGTACCTACCAACCTACCTCTCTACCTGTACCTACCTGCCCGTGACTCCACACACAAGATTGGACCCCCCCCCCCCCCCCAAAGAGCCATTCATCCACCTCAAACCATTCAACCACCTCAAACCATTCATCCACCTCAAGTCATTCATCCACCTCAAGTCATTCATCCACCTCAAATCATTCATCCACCTCAAAAGCATTTAAACGACACGTCATCTATCCAAACCAATTAAAGCAGCCAAATCCACAAAGCCATCTCCCTCTAATAAAGCAAGATAAACCATTTTCCCTATATCTAACAAATCCACAAAGTCGTCTCCCTCATGTCTAGTTATACCAGCTAAGCCATCTATATATGTCTAATTAAACCAATCAACCCGTACCCATGTCAAACTATGCCAACCAAACCACACTCTTAAACCCACCTAAACCATCTCCCCCTAATTAAACCAGCCAAGGCACTCCCCATGTTTACTATCTAAGCTACACTCTCAAACCCACCTAAGCCATCTATCTACCCATATCTAACTAAGCCAATCAAGCCATTCAAAGCCACGTAACACCCCCCTCCCCTCCCTACCTAGAGCCACATGCCTCACCTCACTACTCGAGTGTCTGAACCATGAGTTGCACCGTTACCAAATGATGAGTTTTTACCTGTTATCATACACAAAAAGAAGAGGGGAGGAGAGGAGGGAGAAGAGGAGGGAGAAGAGGGGGGAAGGGGAAGGAGGAGGGAGAAGAGGGGGAGAGGGGAGGGAGGAGGGGGAGGGGAAGGAGGGAGAAGAAGGGGGAAGGGGAAGGAGGAGGGAGAAGAGGGGAAGAGGGGAGGGAGGAGGGGGAGGGGAAGGAGGGAGAAGAGGGGGGGGAGAAGAGGGGGGAGAGGGGAAGGAGGAGGGGGGAGGGGAAGGAGGAGGTAGGAGGATGTAGAGGAGGTGGAGAAAGAATAGGAGGGAGAAAAAAGAGGAAGGGAAAAAGAGGAGGGGGAGAAGAAGGGGCTCTAGGAGGAGGGGGATGTAGAGGAGGGGGTAAGGAAAAAAGAGGGAAAAGGAGGGGGAAGAGAAGAAGGGAAGAGGAGGAGGAGGAGGAGAAGAGATGCCTGAAATTTCGTATACCAGAAGGACCTAAGTGTAACAGTATTTATCTTTAAATGGTTCAACACTGATAATCACACACACACACACACACACACACACATTCCTTTTTGATCGTTTACGGCCTAATGGGAATACCAGAATCCACCCATCAAATTGACCTCAGAAATCTCCGCTAACGTCTTATTAGTTAGTTGTCATGAGTCATTCGTGTGTGTGTGTGTGTGTGTGTGTGGCGGCAGGTCCACACAGCCCAACACCACGTGTGAAAGTCAGAAATGTCGATGGAAGTCAGTGGGCGTTTTGTGTCTAGGTCATGACGCGATCATTTTTCTCCAGGTGGCTACTGTTGCACCACTACCACCACCACCACTACTCTTACCATCACCACTACTCCATCACCACCACTAACACCACTATTCCATCACCACCACCATCACCACTACCCTAACCATCACCACTACTCCCTCACCACCACCATCATCACTATTCCATCACCACTACTCCATCACCACCACCACCATCACCACTACTCTCTTACCACCACCACCACCACCACCATCACCACTACTCCCTCACCACCATCACCACTACTCCATCACCACTACCATCACCACTATCCTTCACCATCACCACCACTACTCCCTCACCATCAACACTACTCCATCACCATCAACACTATTCCCTCGCCACTATCACCACTCCTCCATCACCACCACCATCATCACCACTACTCCCTCACCACCATCACCACTACTCCCTCACCATCACCACCACTCCTTCTCACACCATCCCTCCACACCCACACCCTATCACCCACTACACCCACAACACCCACCTCTCAACACCTACACTACACCAGGTCTTTTAATCAATCTCTATTCAATTATGACACGATATGATGATTAAGATTAAGCGAGAGATTAAAGTAAGAGAATTAATCTTGGTTTGGTTTCCTTGATGTCTGTGTTAATTTACCTCAGGTGTGGCACAGAGGTGAGGGAGAGGTGAGAGAGAGGTGAGGGAGGTGTGAGGGGAAGGGAGGTGTAAGAGAGAGAGAGAGAGAGAGAGAGAGAGAGAGAGAGAGAGAGAGAGAGAGAGAGAGAGAGTAAAACACTATATTCCCTCCGTTATTTACTGAGGTTAAAGTGTCCAGGTTAATGTTTAGTTTTTACATAATTCTTCTAATGATTTAATAATTATGATTGTTTCTGTTCAGGTAAAGGTATTAATTTATCTCAAGTACAACGCCTCCAGCTCTCGTGTAGTTGATGTGATGTGATGTGATGTGTTGTGTAGTGTTGTAATGTCCGTCTTGGGGTTCAGTAACACATATGTATACATGATGTGAGGGTTTTTGATTCACACACACACACACACACACACACACACACACACACACACACACACAGTCTTGAGTGTTCTTCCATAAGCTTTAAGATAATTACCGCCACTTGATTAAAAAAATAAGAAAAAAATCATACTGTTTACTTAAATCATTATGTGACGTTGATAAGTATTATGCAAATGTGATTATTAACCACAAGGTCTCGATAATGACAACCCCATGAGTCTTATGTAATAATAACCTATTTGTAATAATATATGTATACCTATGATTAAATAACGCAAAGAATACTCGTATACGCTGGAGTAAGTTGGTCGCTGAAGGCAGGTAGTCACATCGGAGCCCATTGCCGTGTATATGACGGTAATGCAGTGTTATGTCTCTTATGCTGACACAGTGTACAGTCACTCACAAGAGTCCGGTAGCATGCATCACCCTCCCTCCCTCCCCCTCCTCCTCCTCTATCATATTTCACCACTAATCACCTTACTAGCAGTTTGGGTGGCTAGTCAATCCAGTGTTAGTTCAGGAGGAAACTGGCGACCTGGTAAACTGTGATGTTTGTTAGTGAGAGTCACACTGGATAACACCCTCCCCACGTGTGTCAGGGTAAAACAAGACTCGAACCCTTGACATATTAGCGAGAGAGACGCAAGTTACCGCTTTACCACACTGCTTCTTTTACCTCACCTCCCTTTACTCTGCCTTCCCCCTCCCACTTTAACGTACTCTCCATCTTACAAAACTTTCCAAGAAATTTTATTCCTGTTATAATAATAATAAGAAAACTCAGCATTTCATAGTAGACCACAACCAGATGGATTAAGTCTTTTAGCACCAACAACATCGTGGAATTTAACACCAATAACACAGTAGATCAAGTCTTAGTACCAATAACACAGTAGATCAAGTCTTAGTACCAATAACACAGGAGTTCAAGTCTTAGCACCAATAACACAGTAGATCAAGTCTTAGCACCAATAACACAGTAGATCAAGTCTTAGCACCAATAACACAGTAGATCAAGTCTTAGCACCAATAACACAGGAGTTCAAGTCTTAGCACCAATAACACAGTAGATCAAGTCTTAGCACCAATAACACAGTAGATCAAGTCTTAGCACCAATAACACAGGAGTTCAAGTCTTAGCACCAATAACACAGTAGATCAAGTCTTAGCACCAATAACACAGGAGTTCAAGTCTTAGCACCAGCAACACACAGACCTTACAGTGGTCAACAACACACTGAGTAGCTCATCAGATCATCAGCTCAACAACAGACACAGAGAGGAAAGATAGAGGATTCGCAATTAACGTCCATAAGCTGGTGATGTAGTTTGTGCGCTGAGTCACAGATGACGTTATGATGACACACGGGTCGGGGGCTGTTTAAGCAACCTCGGGAAGGTGACCTGCCGGACATAGGCGGCCGACTGTCCTGTGCATGACAAGAGTAAAGTGTTTCTGCCTCTTGTACTGAATGACATAGTGTATATAACAGTAGTGTATTGTTTTGACTTAGACACAATTGAGTATTTTTAAGAATCAAAATTTTTGTTGCAATTCCTTCACGCAAAAGCACTCATATATTTTGTTAATAATATTCTTCCGTACTAAGACAATTCCAGTAAATTCTCCTGATTGTTTTTAATTATTTTTGAAAGAACAAAATAAATTAGAGATATCAAATCCCGTAAAAACTTAAAAAAAAACTAATTTAAAATTTTAAATCATGGAAAATTTCAATTCACATGAAAAATTATGATCATATGCAAATAATTTCAAATTTCGTGATAATTTTAAATAACACAAAAATTAAAAAATCACGACAAAACTGTAAATCACATTAAAATAAAATAATTACGTGCATAATTCAATTCGCACAAGATATTCAAATCAGATTTACACGTTAGTGAAGACGTTAATCATTAAACACACACACATACACACACACAGTCCTCGGATCACCTGACGAATCGCCTCTCCAACTTATTTCACCTGAAGATTAACCACCCTAACGCTACCTGATGGTGATAGGTTAAGTTAGCGCTAGGTTAGTTTTTGGTTAGGTTACGCTTTGATTAGGTTAGTGTTAGGTTATGTTTGGTTTAAGTTAGTTTAGCGTTATAGGGTATGTTAAGAGTTAAGATAGGTTAGCATCGGGTTAGGTTAGGTTAGGTTAGGTTGGGTTGGGTTAGCGTTAGGTTAGGTTAGGTTAGGTTGGGTTGGGTTAGGTTAGGTTGGGTTGGGTTAGCGTTAGGTTAGGTTAGGTTAGGTTAGGTTAGGTTGGGTTAGCGTTAGGTTAGGTTAGGTTAAGGTAAGCTAGGATGATAGACCCTAAGATGAATTAACCCGTGTGTGTCTGTATCGAACACAGCCTCGAGATGATTCAACTGAACACAATGAAACAAAATAAAAGTAATTTAACTCGAAGAACCAATTTACATACATAATATATAAAAAAAACTGTAATTCAAAGGTTAAAACATAGCACACACACACACACACACACGAGTAACGAACACTCCCTCCCCCCAAACAAACACATGACGAACAAACACACTCTCTAACAATCACACACACACACACACACACACACACACACACACACACACACACAAACAACCCCCGACACAAGCAACAACAACACCTCATTAATAAACATGGCCACTTCTACCACGTTAAAACATCACCATTAACTCACGGTCATAGATCTAACTAACCTAACCTAACCTAACCTAACCTAACCTCACCTCACCTCACCTCACCTCACCTATCTATCTATCTATCTGTCTGTCTGTCTGTCTGTCTGTCTGTCTGTCTACTCCTGAAGGCGACAGCGGCAGCCCACCATCCGTATGACCGCTGCTTCACGTGATCACTGAGGAGGTGTTGGAGGGTGAGGGAGAGGGTGTTGGAGGGTGAGGGAGAGGGTGTTGGAGGGTGAGGGAGAGGATGTTGGAGGGTGAGGGAGGAGGTGTTGGAGGTGAGGGAGAGGGTGTTGGAGGGTGAGGGAGTGTTGGAGGGTGAGGGAGGGAGAGAATTTTACATAAGTCTGTTTAACCTAACCTAACTTAACCTATCCTAACCTTACCCAATATAACCTGACCTAATCTGACCTAACTTAACCTATTTGTGACTTTCCATAATCGAATAATATTAAACGGTTAGTTGTTAATATTTTCAGTGTGTGCGTGTGGGTTTTTTTAATGTATGTCTGTTTTTTTAAATATGTGTGTTTTTGTATGTGTTTTTCTGTGTGTGTGTGTGTGTGTGTGTGTCTGTGTGTGTGTGTGGTTTAATAATATTGTCGTATAAAAACCAAAACTTTCTGGATTCTATTGAAGTCTAATTATTTGTATAACTTGAAAAGAAATTTCAAGTAAGTTATTAAAGCAAATTACTCTATTGTTTAACTTAAAGAATGATGAAGAAAATATTGTAACACCACAAGATTAGACATCCCAGTTTATTTCACCTTAATACTATGTGGGAGGTTAGGGTAGCGTTAAACTAGATTAAGTTAGCGTTAGATTAAGTTAGGTTTGCGTTAGGTTAGGTTAGATTAGGTTAATTTGCGTAAGGTTAGGTTAAGTTAGCGTTAGGTTCTATTAGGGTAGATTAGGTTAACGTGGTAGGGACTAATTATCAGGTGATTCTCTTGTAATTAACACCTGCCATATTCCTCACATCACCAAGACTTATCCAAATATTTACTTTCGTACAAGTGAACAAAAGTGAACTTTAACTCCAGCTAGGAAGACGATTCAACAATCTCATTATATATTTTCTTATATACCTTTACCATTACGAAACAATAAGAAACAAGACCGCAAACCACAAAGTAATGATCATAAAATATGGGATGATTCTGTCCTGTGAATTTTGGAAAACTTTCATCATAGTTTTAAGAAAATTCAAAATGGAAAAAAAATGAGTTTCTTGAATATTTGTAACCACTGTATCACCTGAAGAATGTCCATCTATTGGAGGGGATGAGGTTAGGTTAGATTAGGTTAGTTTAGGTTAGGTTAGGTTAGGTTTGGTTTAAGTTAGGATAGGATGGCTATCTTAAGGCGAAATACCCTGGGGTGGATATCATTCAGGTGATCCGAACCATCAAATAAACAGGTAATTACTAAATCAATTAGGTGTGTAAGCGATCATACAGTAACACACACACAACAGACACTTACAGGATAACACACAATAATGAACGTATTAGTTAAGTTAGGATATTATAATTTTCTTTCTTTACTTTTTTTTTGGGGGGGCGGGGGGCCGGGGGGCGGGGGGGGGGGCGGGGTTGGGGCGCATATATTAGGTAATTAATTAGATTTTATATTTTCTTGATGGAGTTTTAAGAAAGCATTAATATACCGTATACAGTATATATCAATTACCGTCATATTGGTACTAATCTTTTATATAGCCTATATATACCTATAACTGTATGTATTACCAAAAAAAGAATATATATATATATATAGTGCACACGTGTAAAATAGCATTAAAATTATTTGCTAAGGTTGAGAGGTGGTGTAGGTTAGGTTAGGTTAGGTTAGGCAGGACTGACCAATAATTTATTATTTCCCCGTAGTCTAAATTGGATAATTGCCTGTGGTCCCAGCGGCCTCCTGACTCTTGGGGAACGCCGACTATTTGTGTTTTCCGCCAAGCCTGCCTGACTCTGTGTGTGTGTGTCTTTGTTTGTGTTTTATCATACTGAAAATATTTAGTGATACAATTCCATGTTTTTCATTGCTCGAAATATTATATATATATCATCTAAATATATTTATCTTAAACTAAAATACAATTTCCTTTATATACACACTACTTCAGAATTTAATAAACAAAAACTTTCTTCCTCATGGTATTATTATTATTATTATTTTTTTTTTACAAGGAAAAAAAAAAGATAAGGATTGGAAGAAAAAAGTGAAGAAGCAGCAAGTTGTTGACTGTATCAAGGTGATCGCAGCTACAGGTAGTAGTTAGGGGCGTGGGGATGGTTCTAGGCTGGTGTGTGGTGGTCCTGTCAGCCTGCTCCCTCCCTCCCATCCTGTGAGGAGCTAAGATACCCTCACACATAAACATACACACAAACGTACATACATACATACATACACAGCCTCCCTCACACATAAACATACATACATACATACATACATACATACATACACAGCCTCCCTCACACATACACAAACAACTCCCAATACACATCTTTGATAAATAAATATAATAAAAGTAAGGAAAATTATATAACAAAACACGACCGGTGAACTATTATAGCACCAGATTAATAAGTAACTTCTCCCTTTATAACTACAAATAAATGTTTTCACTATTATGTACCGCCAGTGTTAAGGTGAAGAAACATGTGGATAAAACGAAAGAATTTACACAAAAACTACAAAAACAAAATCACCACAAGAAGGAAGGAAGAATGAAAAGGGAAAAAGAGGAAAGAAGGAAAGAAAAGAAGGAGGAAATGAAAAAAAGGAAGGAAGGAAAGAAGGAATAAAAGAAGGAAGAAAGGAAGAAAGGAAGGAAGGAAGGAATAAAAAAAAGAAGAAAAGATGGAAAGAAGAAAGGAAGGAAGGAAGGAAGGAATCTCAGACAGAAACGTGAAAATAAATAAGGAAGTGGTATAAGTGGATGACCTGAAGAATAACCACCCCTGTATATTTCCCCTGATAGTTTAACACCAGTAACTCCTAACACGACCTGGGCGGGGGGGGGGGTGGGTTAGGTTTAAGTTAGATTACGTTAGGTTAAGTTAGGTTTTGTGTTATATTGGGTTAGCGATAAGTCTAGTTAGCTTAAGTTAGAAATAGATTAGATTAGTTTTAGATTAGTTTAAATTAGGTAAGGTTAGCGTTAGATTAGGTCAGTGTTAAGTTTAGTTGCGTTAAGCTTGGTTAAGTTTAGTTAGGTTAGCGTTAGGTTAGATTAGCATTAGGTTAGGTTAGGTTAGCGTTAGATTAGGTTGGGTTAGTCTAGGTTAGGTAAGGTTAGGTTAGCGTTAGGTTAAGCTAGGTTAACGTTATATTAGGTAATGTTAGCGTTAGATTAGGTTAGTGTTAAGTTTAGTTGCGTTAAGCTAGGTTAAGTTGAGTTAGGTTAGCGTTAGGTTAGATTAGCATTAGGTTAGGTTAGGTTAGGTTAGGTTAGCATTAGGTTAGGTTAGGTTAGCGTTAGATTAGGTTGGGTTAGTCTAGGTTAGGTAAGGTTAGGTTAGCGTTGGGTTTAGTTAGGTTAACGTTATATTAGGTAATGTTAGCGTTAGATTAGGTTAGTGTTAAGTTTAGTTGCGTTAAGCTAGGTTAAGTTTAGTTAGGTTAGCGTTAGGTTAGATTAGCATAAAGTTAGGTTAGGTTAGCGTTAGCGTTAGATTAGGTTGGGTTAGTCTAGGTTAGGTAAGGTTAGGTTAGAGTTAGGTTAAGTTAGGTTAACGTTATATTAGGTAATGTTAGCGTTAGATTAGGTTAGGTTAGGTTAGCGTTAGGTTAGGTTAGGTTAGGTTAGTTAATCATCGGGTTAAATAAGCTGTGTTAATTATCAGTTGTTTCCCATAAGACTAACATATAAGATCACATTAACAACAGAATGATTACAGCCATGTTAACAGATACATCACATTTATATAGTGTTTGTACGACCTAAAGTGAGAGACAAGTGAGATAAAGAGGGGGGGGGGAGAGAAAGAGGGAATGAGGTGAGACAAAGAGGGAGAGATGTGAGAGAAAGAGGGAAAGAGGTGAGACAAAGAGGGGGGAGAGAAAGAGGGAATGAGGTGAGACAAAGAGGGAGAGATGTGAGAGAAAGAGGGAGAGAGGAGAGAGAAAGAGGGAGAGACGAGAGAAAGAGAGCGTTGAGAGAAAAGAGAGACGAGAGAAATAGGAAAGAGAAACGCAGACAGAAAGGGAGGGAGAGAGAAAGAGAGGAGAAAAAGGAAAGAGAAACGATATGAAAGGGAAATAGAGACACAGACGCATAAGCAGACACTAAATATATAACTAAAAAACACACACACAAAAATATACATAACAGCCCGTGTTAAGTGTCCCCAGCGAGTCACATAACCTAACCTAACCTAACCTAACCTATCCTATCCTATCCTATCCTAACCTAACCTAACCTAACCTAACCTAACCGATACAATAATCAAAATGGTACAAACTGCAAAATAAATCAACATCAGTAGACAGGGAAGAGCGTTAGGTGGGTGGGTGGGCGGCCAGAGTCAAGACCCGGGCCAGCTGACGCGTAGAAACTCCAAATACAAAGACCATAATAAGACCATAAGACCATCCACTTGAACCAAATACCTGAAGGAATGGAAGAAAAATACTCCTAATTAGATGGTATTAATGTGTGTATGTGTGTGTGTGTGTTAATTGTTCTACAGGGAGTATAATCTGGTCGTGTTCTGATTGATCAAAATATTATAATGAACAAGAACACCTGGCGTAGAATTCTTAATTTGCTGTAGTGACAATTTGAGGACTTTGCCCCCTGCTCCCTCCCCGCCCCTGTGAAATGAAGAGAAATTAATGTATGTCTATTTTAGTTTTTCGTAAGACTCTTGAATGAACGTAATTATTCTCACATTTTATCTTAATTGTCCAAAAAAATGAAGAAACTACGGCACAGTTTATTTTTATTTATTATATTTTATTTATTTTTTGCTTGCTATACTTCCGAGATTTGGATGTATAAGATAATTAAACCCGGAATGAATGAATAAAACCAAACTGTATAATTGTGGTAGTGGAAAAAACAGGTTGAAGAATGAGACAAAAACACAACCAAACACAGTGTCTGTTTCCCTTATGAGGAGACAACACGTGGCTGTCGGGCAGTACTGTTGAGGGTGTCAGCCAGCCTTGGTGAACAGTTAGTAATGGTTCAAAGTGAGACAGTTCCTGACTACTTGAAGGTTGATGCAGCAACAAGTATTATGGATGAAGAGAAACAAGTATCAGAGACACAACATGTTACATTCCACACACATCACACGCGGCAGTTAATTATTTGTTAAGAGACAGCGAGTGTTACGGTGTTTGAGGTGTATGGGAGAACACAGGTGAGCATCACCGGTGAGCAGCACAGGTGAGAGGACATAATGAAGACGTTGTCTCATTACCTATAAGCTTCACCCTTCTATAAATTTAAGCCAGGGTTGAGGAGCCTGACATGTGACACCTGGTGGAACATCGCGCTAGATGATGCCCCAGTCTCATGAGCTGATTAACACAAAGGTAAGTTCAGCTTACAAAAAAAAATTATATATATATATATATATATATATATATATATTATATATATATATATATATATATATATATATATATATATATATATATATATATTGTTCCGTCGCTGCAGCCTACAGTATTCAGGGTCACGCTATCAGCTTAACACACGAAATAATTAATTCGTCTTGTGTATCCAAACTGTACTACAGCTTTTATAATTTATTTCAGTGCAGGTGTTGGGCGGTGTACTATAGGTGAGCGTTCCTCTATTATTCTTAACGAGTAAATCACAATAATATTATTTAAAAAAAATGGTAAATTTTACAAATGCTTCATCCAGCAGTTGAGACAATTAAATCATTCAAATGATGGCGTCAGCCTTGTTTACCAACACTCGTGAATATAGTGTAACTAGAGCTGACAGCTACTACACCTGTACATTTACCACAACTTCCGTGATTACCGGTGAGACAGAACCCCTAAGTGGTATTAACCCTCAGCGCCCCTCTTGATCCATCACTGGTTGAGCCGACTTACTGTTTACCATTACCTGTGTGTACCTGAACTGTCTATGAACAAGCTGAACCAATGTGAACTAGTGTGAAGATGTGACAGAATAAACGTAGTAGTTCTTCCTTCTTACCTTCATCATAGGGAACCGGGGCAGACACCGGGGGGCGGCTTCCCGGCGCTGAAAGAGCAACTCATCAATCAGCTTGGTGGTCTTGGGGTCCATCCACCTTTACTGCTACTGTCGGGGCGTCATGAATGCCTCGCGAGAACCTTGTATATGTTTCTCGGCACTCACACACACACTAAACCAAAAAAACCCACCACGTTTCACTTTTCATTAAAATAAAACAAAAAATAAGTTAAACCGGTAAATGTTTTTGTTATTTTCTCAACGTTTAATTATCAAGACGCCTATCAGGTATCCTTGCACTAGTTATCCCAAAAAAAAAAATAACAATAATAATAATCTTCGGTATGTAAATGAGATGTACTGTTATCCACGTAAATCTCTTTAATACTTTTGTTTATGGTTTAATATCACTCACACGATTCCGCCGACATTTGCGTTTTTTTTTTCTCTTTTTTTTTCTACTCAACACCAACTAACACTGAGTACTGGCGAGCACAGGACGGCCACCTTAGACAGTCCATGTAAACACTTGTGGGAGTACGAAGAGGGACGTCATCATCTCTTCATCACCACACTCACGTCACTAATGTATATAGTTTAAAGACACAAATAGCCGCTGTAGGTATATATATTGTGTATCAGCTCAACACCAAACATTTTACCCCTAAAAAAACAAAGTGTAACAATAATATATAAACTGAATATTTTTTAAACTAGATGAGAAGGAATTATCTGCTATCTACCCCCCCCCCCCCCAAAAAAAAATATCTAGAATTCCGATCATAAGAGGTTAGAGTTTTGTGTTCATGCTGTAACCTGGTAGAACGAGGTAGTATTGAGGGGAAGAAGCTGCTGTAGTTGACAAGGAACTCCTCTACGTTTGAGACTTGAAGGAGGGAATTACACACTGCCGGAGAGAAAGTTCAATTGGTGGTATGATCTGCCTCGTCAGTGTTGTAATTTACCCTCATCATAGAGAGTTTCAACGGGTTAATACAGCTTGTCTTAACTAAACCGTCCTAAAAGAGAGATTGCTAGTTGGTAATGCGTTTTAAGAACATTTTAAGGGGAGAGTACAAACCAACAGTGTACTCAATCCTTCTCTAAGCATCTTCAGTTTTAGGTCCTGTTTGAGGCGACGAGATTAATCATGTTTTAACTACTGGACAAAACACACTAGCGGACACGACGTGGATTAATGACGTGGATTAGGAGGCTAAATATAAACCATATATTTAGATAAAACTACGATGGTTTAATATAATGTTACCTAATAAAGTAAGATATGTTTTTAAGTTATTGTAGAATGAATGGACTTGGTGTTTGTCAATACTTGTATACCTACGCTGTTTTATGTACATGATAAGCCAATGGAAATATGAGCGTCGATTTTTATTTAATACATCTATTTATTTATCCATATCATTCGTATATTTTAGAACTTTAAATTTATAAGAAGTTTTCGTAATTATAATTTATGATATAAGGAAGTAAATCATGTGTGGTTACAAGACTAATATATTAAACAACTGCTTCTGTTATAAATGAGGAATAGACAATTTATGTAAGATATTTAATCGTTTTTCCGAATTTAAAAAAAAAAACCCTTAAGACAAGACTTAATTATTTAGTGGTGATGTAGCCTCAGATACCACTACTGTAGAACAACCAAATAATGAATTATAATGAACGATATTAAAAGCCCGCTGGGTGTCTCTCCTTGTCTGTGCCGCGTGATTCATTCTACACACAGTCTTACCACATCAGTCCCTCACTACATATCCTATATACATGCGTGTGTACCCCTCCGTGACCTTATTTTTTTGTCTAAACTCCATAGCCATTATCCTCACGTGAGAGACAAGTTCCACCTTCACTTTTCTACAGATTTTCTCGCCGACCAACACACCCAAGGCCTCACCACTCACTCGTTCACCGTGATGTGTGCAGGTCGCCAGACACATACACCATACTTCCACTGGTATTATATGACACACTATTAAAACAAGTATGTATAAACTTGTTGTCACACTGGCCATCACTCAGCCTGACCCACCGAGAGAGTCATCAGGCCGACCACTTAAGCTGTCATCGAGGAATACAGGTCATTTAGGTTATTGCCGTTCATGACGAATCACTATCCTTGTCGTGTTCATCACCGAGATGCAATTGTCATTTCTAACACACACTTGACGGTTCTCCTGGGGTAGATGAAGTTATTTCACACTTAGCGTAATGCTTTTCATCGCATGACAACAATAACATCGCGAATTTCTGAGATGCTGCGTTCGTTTGCCACCTGTTGAGAGAGGGAGCAGCAGCGGCAGCAGAGCACCGCCCCGCACACTCACTCACTCACATACACACGCACCGCGCAGGCGCATTCAGCCCCACCGACCAACACAACAGACCGCTCCGTACCGCAGCCAACAGCGACTACTGAGTGTTTCAGGCAGCCCCCCTCCCTCTCCTCGGCCAGCCCGCGTGGTGGCCACCCGCGTGTATGTGTGTGTGTGTGTGTGTGTGAGAGAGTGTGTGTGTGTGTGTGTGTGTGTGCCCGTGTGAGCGTGTAAAACCGCGCCAATTGACAACCACTCAGCACTGTTCCTTATCACAATAGTCTCTTCATTACACATTATTCTGTGAGGGAGTTCATGTAGATGGAAGCTTAACATAGAGGTACAACAGACTACCATCACGGCGGCCTCACGAGGCCTGCTCTCGGCACAAGGGAAAGTGACATCTGGCATTTGCGAAGCGGAGTATGTGTGACTGCACATAGTTACCACATCTAATTTGATTCAGAACAATATCCTGACTGTGGCTGTCGTGCGCCGAGTACTTGCAATGGTTTTGTGAGGATCGGGTGGTGGCGTATGACATCTGCATTTCCGTTTACTTGGCGACCAACTGTTGGCTGGAGTCTCCCTACACCCGGACCATGGCCTGTCACTCACCACCAGTTTTTGTGTTTACAAGTTACCACTGGGGTTAACCAAGAGTAATTATATTATAAACTGGTGCGTCTCCTCTCTCTAAGTCGTGTTGAGCTTCTACCCAGTTATACACATTTATAATACACATCACCTCATTAAACACGAACAAATGTATCTAGTTTTTCATCTATTTCCACCATATTGTTTACCAGACCAGCCCCGCCCCCCACACCAACTTGTAACTATAACATGGAACTTGGCACAAGGTGAGTCTAGTGAATCACTCCCAGGTAAACTTAGTCTAACTCAGCCTTGACACCCGCAGCTGACGACACTCTCCTTATACTGTACCACTCCCCGCCCACACCTCACGCCCGCCACCCACTTACTAGCATCACGCCCACACCTCTTACACCAACCCACTCACTAGCATCACGCCCACACCTCTTACACCAACCCACTCACTAGCATCACGCCCACACCTCTTACACCAACCCACTCACTAGCATCACGCCCACACCTCTTATACCAACCCACTCACTAGCATCACGCCCACACCTTTCACACCAAACCACTATCGAGTCACGCCCATACCTCTCCCCTCTCACACTACCCACTCACTAGCATCACGCCCACCCACACCACCCACACTTTCTCAGCATCACGCCCACCCACCACACCAATCACATCATTACTGCAATCTCTACACGTCACTTTCTTTCACCCCATGACACTACTTCTTTCACCCCATGACACCACTTCTTTCACCCCATGACACTACTTCTTTCACCTCATGACACCACTTCTTTCACCCCATGACACCACTTATTTCACCCCATGACACTACTTCTTTCACCTCATGACACTACTTCTTTCACCCCATGACACCACTTATTTCACCCCATGACACTACTTCTTTCACCCCATGACACTACTTCTTTCACCCCATGACACCACTTATTTCACCCCATGACACTACTTCTTTCACCTCATGACACTACTTCTTTCACCTCATGACACCACTTCTTTCACCCCATGACACCACTTCTTTCACCCCATGACACTACTTCTTTCACCCCATGACACTACTTTTTCACCCCATGACACTACTTCTTTCACCTCATGACACCACTTTTTCACCCCATGACACTACTTCTTGAACACTATGACACCACTTATTTCACCCCATGACACTACTTCTTGAACACTATGACACCACTTATTTCACCCCATGACACTACTTCTTTCACCCCATGACACTACTTCTTTCACCCCATGACACCACTTATTTCACCCGATGACACTACTGCTTTCACTTCATGACACAAGTAACTGACACAACAGACTATGACATGAATTAACTGATACTGTGGCTTGCCTATCGACACTGTGGCTTACCTATTAACACTGTGACTTACCTATCGACAGTGGCTTACCAATTGACACTGTGGCTTACCTATCGACATTGTAGCTTACCTATCGACACTGTGGCTTACCTATCGACACTGTGGCTTACCTATCGACACTGTGGCTTACCTATTGACACTGTGGCTTACCTATCGACACTGTGGCTTACCTATTGACACTGTGGCTTACCTATCGACACTGTGGCTTACCTATCGACACTGTGGCTTACCTATCGACATTGTAGCTTACCTATCGACACTGTGGCTTACCTATCGACACTGTGGCTTACCTATTGACACTGTGGCTTACCTATCGACACTGTAGCATACCTATCGACACTGTGGCTTACCTATCGACACTGTGGCTTACCTATTGACACTGTGGCTTACCTATCGACACTGTGGCTTACCCATTGACACTGTGGCTTACCTATCGACACTGTGGCTTACCTATTGACACTGTGGCTTACCTATCGACACTGTAGCTTACCTATTGACACTGTGGCTTACCTATCGACACTGTGGCTTACCTATCGACACTGTGGCTTACCTATCGACACTGTAGCTTACCTATCGACACTGTGGCTTACCTATTGACACTGCGGCTTACCTATTGACACTGTGGCTTACCTATCGTTTATAAACACCTTAACCTGATTCCGTGACTACCTATGACACAAATACACTGATGCCATATTTGAACCAGAGTGGCACTACTGTCACATTGATATTGACACAGTGCCAGGAAAGAGACAATTTACGTGGCACTCTTGGACGTGTCACCAGTTCCTACCCTCCTGTTAGTGAGCAATTACTCCTAATGACAGTCACAGTTAATCTACCTGGATAATACTATATGACAGGTGCATGTTATATACCTGTCACTGCTCGTGTTATATACCTGTCACTGCTCGTGTTATATACCTGTTACTGCTCGTGTTATATACCTGTCACTGCTCGTGTTATATACCTGTTACTGCTCGTGTTATATACCTGTTACTGCTCGTGTTATATACCTGTCACTGCTCGTGTTATATACCAGTCACTGCTCGTGTTATATACCTGTCACTGCTCGTGTTATATACCTGTTACTGCTCGTGTTATACACCTATCACTGCTTGTGTTATATACCTGTCACTGCTCGTTATATGCCTGTTACTGCTCGTGTTATATACCTGTTACTGCTCGTGTTATATACCTGTTACTGCTCGTGTTATATACCTGTTACTGCTCGTGTTATATACCTGTCACTGCTCGTGTTATATACCTGTCACTGCTCGTGTTATATACCTGTCACTGCTCGTGTTATATACCTGTTACTGCTCGTGTTATATACCAGTCACTGCGTGTTATATACCTGTCCCTGCTCGTGTTATACACCTGTCACTGCTCGTGTTATACACCTTCACTGCTTCTGTTATACACCTGTCACTGCTCGTGTTATACACCTGTCACTGCTCGTGTTATACACCTGTCACTGCTCGTGTTATACACCTGTCACTGCTCCTTGTTATACACCTGTCACTGCTCGTGTTATACACCTGTCACTGCTCGTGTTATACACCTGTCACTGCTCGTGTTATACACCTTCACTGCTTGTGTTATATAATCTGTACTGAATATATGTTTATGTTATGTATTGATAATGTGTATGAAGTATGATGGTAATACGTATGATATCTTTATTACACATAACTTATCACCTGTATGACACAACAATAACAATGGTTTCCCCTCATGTACGAGGATGGCCGGCCCAAGGGCCACCTAGGCGTGAATTTGTTTAAGGTGTAGAAGCTGTCGCCAACACAACAACCACACCCTAAGTTGACGAGCTGCATGACCCAGTGTCAAGGAATAGTCCGAGAAGACCGGACAACTCGACAACTGCACTGGCTATCCATTACCCCGGAATACGATCCGGAAGTTGATTAAAATCCAGATTCCCAATTACTGCTGAGTAAACAAATGGCGTAAAGAAACTTGCCCATAGTTTCACCTTGTATGGGGATCGAACCTGACTGCTCGCTTGCGAGGCGAGCATGCTGACCATTACACCACAGGTCGCCAACATATCACCTGTATGACACGTTTGTACACACGTGATACCTGCACGAGAAGAAATGTCACCTGTAGGACGAAATATATGTCACCTGTAGGACGCAACACGCGCCACCTGTAGGACGCAACACGTGTCACCTGTAGGTCGCAACACGCGTTTCCTGTAGGACGCAACACGTGTCACCTGTAGGACGCAACACGTGTCACCAGTAGGACACAACCTGTGTCACTTGCTTGACATAACACGTGCACCTACATGTTGCAACACTGTCACCTGTATGACAACACATTACTTGTATGACACAACACGTTACCTGGCCAGTGTTGTGTACCGGAGGAGGGTCGTGCGTGCCTCACCGTATCTAAAAACCTCGCGTGTTTCGTCTAAACTTTGCCTCCACTGTTTACATGAATTGATGAGGTTTTGCGCAACACTGTGTGCTGTGCTAGCTGACGTACACACAACACTGACTGAGGTACACACAACACTGGCTGACGTACACACAACACTGGCTGACGTACACACAACACTGGCTGAGGTACACACAACACTGGTTGACGTACACACAACACTGGCTGAGGTACACACAACACTGGCTGACGTACACACCACACTGACTGAGGTACACACAACACTGGCTGACGTACACACAACACTGGCTGAGGTACACACAACACTGGCTGACGTACACACAACACTGGCTGAGGTACACACAACACTGGCTGACGTACACACAACACTGGCTGAGGTACACACAACACTGGCTGAAGTACACTGAATAAGACACACAAACACGACACACACACACACACACACACGATAACCAGAAGAGATTTTGAAATTGTGTAAATATAAGAGAAAAAAACGTGATTCTAGTCCTTACTCGAGTGAAGCAGCTCACGTGAGGAGGTACAGCGAGTGAGTACGTTGGGACACGCCAATAAGAATGTTCAGAGTGAATGTTGATACGAATGTTGCCTCACCTCATGAATGTTTTAGTGTTGATGTGAATGATCTGGTATGGCGTCTTCCTGGTATGATGGATGGAAAGGTTGTTAGTATGAATGATTCTGGTATGACGTGTTGCTGGCATGACAGAAAGATTATATTGATATTATAATACATTACTAAGATCTTTATATGCATATTCAAGCTTAATAAATACATCAGTCATCAACAATCACTAACAAAGAAACGAACATATAAAATTGAGTTATGATATTGAAATTGTTGCCATTAAAAGACACGAATCACTGGAACGTTCTCACGAGATTCCTGGGTGAGTAAGAGAGTAGCGGACGAGACAACGATTACCCGAGGCAGGGCCGTGGTGGAGTCATCGTCATCAACTAATACCCCAAGTAACACATTAATACAACTACCAGTTTTCTAATGGGAACGATGACCGTGGAGAGTATACCTGTATGATAATATTATCAATCATCCTAACAGTGTCTGCCTGAGACCTATACTTGGGGGAGAAATGCAACATCATGATTGTGTGTGTGTGTGTGTGTGTGTCTCTCTCTCTCTCTCTCTCTCTCTCTCTCTCCTGTACACCAACATCCATCGTAAGACAGAGAACGCGTGCGTCACCTTGATGAACGGGAGGGAGGGAAGGGGAATGAGGGAGGGAAGAGAGGGAAGGGGAAAGAGAGGAGGAAAGGGGGAGATAAAGAAGGGGAGAAAGAGAGGAGGAAAAGGAAAGAAGAGGGAGATGGGCCGCTATATATTTAACGTGCCCAACATATTATAGACACTATATATTTATACACTATACCTTTAATTATACTACTTTAAATGTATAATTGATATAGAGGATTATAGTAGACGGTGGTGGGTGATGTAGTAACAGTTTGGTGGTTATTGTATTTTTTAAAATCTTTTGTTAATTGGATGTATTTTCTTACCTGTCTCCCCTACCCCCCCCCCCCCATCAGTGGCCAGGTGTTGTATGTTATTGTATGGTATTGTATGGTACTGTATGGTACTGTATGGTATTGTATGGTATTGTATGGTACTGTATGGTACTATATGGAACTGTATGGTATTGTATGGTATTGTATGGTATTGTATGGTATTGTATGGTACTGTATGGTATTGTATGGTACTGTATGGTATTATATGATATTGTATGGTATTGTATGGTATTGTATGGTATTGCATGGTATTGTATGGTACTGTATGGTATTGTATGGTATTGTATGGTACTGAATGGTATTGTATGGTATTGTATGGTACTGTATGGTATTGTATGGTATTGTATGGTACTGTATGGTATTGTATGGTACTGTATGGTATTGTATGGTGCTGTATGGTACTGTATGGTATTGTATGGAACTGTATTGTATTGTATGGTACTGTATGGTACTGTATGGTATTGTATGGTATTGTATGGAACTGCATTGTATTGTATGGTATTGTATGGAACTGTATTGTATTGTATGGTACTGTATGGTATTGTATGGAACTGTATTGTATTGTATGGCACTGTAATTGTATTGTATGGTATTGTATGGTACTATATGGTATTGTATGGTACTATATGGTACATCCTCCTTAGCAATACCTCCACACCTACGATACCTAGTATGGTACTCCCCTTACCAACGACAGACATCTAAACACAGAAACAACTCTCTCTCTCCTCAATAGTTCCTTCACTTGGTATTCCTTCTAATGGTACTTTCTGGTATCGTAACCCCACACCCCACACCTGGTCTAGTACCCTCCACACCTGGTCTAGTACCCCCCACACCTGGTCTAGTACCCCCCACTCCTGGTCTAGTACCCTCCACACCTGATCTAGTACCCCCACACCTGGTCTAGTACCCCCCACACCTGGTCTAGTACCCCCACACCTGGTCTAGTACTCCCCACACCAGGTCTAGTACCCCCTACACCTGGTCTAGTACCCCCCACACCTGGTCTAGTACCCCCTACACCTGGTCTAGTACCCCCCACACCTGATCTAGTACCCCCCACACCTGGTCTAGTACCCCCCACACCTGGTCTAGTACCCCCCACACCTGGTCTAGTACCCCCCACACCTGGTCTAGTACCCCCCACACCTGGTCTAGTACCCCCACACCTGGTCTAGTACCCCCCACACCTGATCTAGTACCCCCACACCTGGTCTAGTACCCCCACACCTGGTCTAGTACCCTCCACACCTGGTCTAGTACCCCCCACACCTGGTCTAGTACCCCCACACCTGGTCTAGTACCCCCCACACCTGATCTAGTACCCCCACACCTGATCTAGTACCCCCCACACCTGGTCTAGTACCCCCCACACCTGGTCTAGTACCCCCACACCTGGTCTAGTACCCTCCACACCTGGTCTAGTACCCTCCACACCTGGTCTAGTACCCTCCACACCTGGTCTAGTACCCCCACACCTGGTCTAGTACCCCCACACCTGGTCTAGTACCCCCCACACCTGATCTAGTACCCCACACCTGGTCTAGTACCCCCCACACCTGGTCTAGTACCCTCCACACCTGGTCTAGTACCCCCACTCCTGGTCTAGTACCCCCACACCTGGTCTAGTACCCCCCACACCTGGTCTAGTACCCCCCACACCTGGTCTAGTACCCCCCACACCTGATCTAGTACCCCCTACACCTGGTCTAGTACCCCCCACACCTGGTCTAGTACCCCCCACACCTGGTCTAGTACCCCCTACACCTGGTCTAGTACCCCCCACACCTGGTCTAGTACCCCCTACACCTGGTCTAGTACCCCCCACACCTGGTCTAGTACCCCCCACACCTGGTCTAGTACCCCCTACACCTGGTCTAGTACCCCCCACACCTGATCTAGTACCCCCCACAATCTGGTCGACTATGGTATGGTACTACATCTTCTTGGACAGTGTATGGTATTGTATGGCCACCCGTACCATCCCTACCCTAACCATCCCTATCCCAACCTCTTAGTGTTGTGGTATGACACTTTCTTCTCTCAATAGTGTGATCCCCCCCAATGGCAATGTAGCTTTTAACGGGTTTCTTGGGTTTATCTTTTGGTTAAATCGACTTTACTGTTTACTAATGTTTGTATACTTACACTGTCCATCTATATACTGAACTAATGTAAACTTGTACAACGATTTAGCCATTTCTCCCTCTCTTTATCTATCTATCTATCTATCTATCGTAGCGAGGTGTGGTAGTCTGGGGTGGGAGGGGTAGGAAGACCAGGGGGGGGTGGGTGGTGGAGGGGTGGGTGGGATGTGAGGTTGAAGAAGGCAACCCCCACTACAAGGCCTCATCTGTGTGCTGCCCCAGACTGTTTCACCTGCCCGTTCCTGCCCCTAATACCCAGTTCCTTACCTGTCACGAAACACCTTTGTCTCAGCCAATACCCAGAGTGTAAGGCTAACTAGAACAACGAGATGCTACTGATGTATAATTGATCTTGTTGCATACGGTAGTTATAATTAGACTCTATAATCACCTTGTTACTCTCTAATTATACATAGTAACGATACTAGCTCGCATATATGGTCAAAATTATATTATTTTACTCTTAAAATTATATGTATAAGTTTTTATCGAATCAAAAATACCAAATACCTAAAAATAATGTAGAATAATAGAGATGAAAAAAATGAATAGTCCGCACTTGTGTACAATGGCGGCCGATGGCAACTTAGCCTCTAAACACCGCTGGCCAATCAGCGTCGAGATTCCAGACTTGAGGAAACCCGCGCCTCCTCGGTAAATAACACACACAAAAAGGGTAGCCCACCATCCTGCTCGCTGTCGTTATTTTAGCGATTTCACAATTAAAATTCCATTAAATATTCGATAAAATTCCATGAATACCCTTAAGAATGATCGAATATTCTTAATAGGGGAGTTAGGAGGTTTACAGAGCAGTACAGGAGGCGGTGGTCACTGGTAGGTCAGATCTCGCTAACTCAGGCAGCCACCAACACTCCGGGATAAACAAAGAAGCAGGCAACGATGCCCATTGTGCCCGAGCAGATCACATGGTGTTAACGGAAACCCACGACCCGGAGATGGTTGAAAGGCACCACTTACATCTTCACTATCTCTCTGCCTCCTACCCCACTACTAGCTAGCACACTCTACCAGTCTTCCCCCATTGGTCAGTCAATGGTGCCACGTCAAGAGGAATGATGAGATAGAATGATGAGATAGAATGACACTCTGAAGAGGTCAAATGTTAAATCTTTCTCTCTGAACCTCAACGTCACATTAAACACTAACAGCCGAGGTAGGGGAGGTAGAGAAACCGTGTACCTCCACCTACCCTCCCTCCACCATAACCCCATCAACCCCCCCCCCTCACCCCATACCCACGCCACTATATCCACGCCCCACACGCCCTCTGGCCAGTCCCGTGGTAACTTTCCTCCGCAAACTTGTCATTAGAGTTCACAATGACCAGACAATATGGTACAAAAAATACGAACACTATCCAGGCTCTGGGGAGGCTAGCGGGTACCCGGCCACCCTCACAGTGTACTAATTAATGCGAAATTTGTGGTGCTACGTTGAGGAACTCGTAGGGCAAGGTCGAGCAGTGCTGTGGTGATGCTGTGGTGGTGGCTGTGGCAAGGTCAGGAAATGCTGTGGTGGTGGCTGTGGCAAGGTCAAAAAGTGCTGTGATTGCTGTCCTGTGGCGGTCTAGTCGGTGCCATGGTGGTGGTGGACTGATGCTGTGGTGCTGTACCTGGGGTAGTGCTGTGGCAAACGAGGGTTATATACCTGGCATTGATCAAAGGTGTCGACCCGTAAGTAGCCGAAGCAAAGTAAATTTCCTTGTAGCCTTATTTTTCTTATACATATATACAGAGAGAGAGAGAGAGAGAGAAAGAGAGAGAGAGAGAGAGAGAGAGAGAGAGAGAGAGAGAGAGAGAGAGAGAGAGAGAGAGAGAGAGAGAGAGAGGATCACCTGAACAAATCTCAACCTTGAACTAAACCACCTGTGAATTACGACCCTCAAGTGATTAAGGTAAGTTGAGCACAAGCCAACCAGACAAGAGGATTAACTCAATTTTTTACACATTAAAACAAATTACTCTAAAACATTAAATACTTCCTCAACTAGAATACCACAAATACACAGTAGCTTGGTGGGATGTGTGGAAACGTCCTCAGAATCACTTAATCAGCGTGAAAGAGATAATGAATAGGTGGTATTATTACTTGTGGTGTAACAACTCACCGCTTACATTACACACACACACACACATATATATATATATATATATATATATATATATATATATATATATATATATATATATATATATATATATATATATATATATATATATACAGTATACAGTCAGGACATGTGTTAAAGGTACATTCATTTACCGTCTCTGATACTCTACGGCGTCTTGAGGGGCTACTCTACGGCGTCTTGAGGGGCTACTTTAATGCGTCTTGAGGGGCTACTCTACGGCGTCTTGAAGGGCTAATCTACGGAGTCTTGAGGGGCTACTCTACGGAGTCTTGAGGGACTACTCTATGGCGTTTTGACGGACTACACTACGGCGTCTTGAGGGACTACTCTACGGCGTCTTGAGGGGCTACTTTACGGCGTCTTGAGGGGCTACTCTACGGCGTCTTGACGGACTACACTACGGCGTCTTGAGGGACTCTACGGCGTCTTATGTGAGGTGAGGCTCTACTGTATGAACTCTACGGGAACGGCCCACTCATGTCCACTAAACCAGCAGAGTCATGAGAGGAGAGTGTGTCGTGGAAGATGTACAGTGTATTACTGTATAGTCAGGGATTACATACACTCATCAGGGGTTATACTACTGGGGATGATACACCCTCATACACCTTCTGGTAATGTCCAGGGTGTAAGGGGGGAGGTGTATGGAGGAAGGTATAAGGAACAAGGTGTAAGGAGGAAGGTATAAGGAAGGTATAAGGAAGAGCTGTGTTTGCAAGAGACTTCCTGAGATACAGTAAACTTGGCTGTCACTTTAGCCAAGACGTGGATCATGTGTGACTGAACCTCTGCGAAGGGGGGGGGGGAGGGTGGAGGGGGGAGGGGTAGAGAGAGGTGGAGGAGGAGGGGGGGAAGGGGGGTGATAGTATCTGGGGATGTGTGTGTTCATTTGGGTTAATTTAGTTATCAAGAGAACATATTGTTTTCTATGAGATGTGTGGTGTTCTATAATAACAATCACCTGAGATATGTATGTGAAGTCCTGGGGAGGGGGAGGGGGTATCAAGGGGAAATATGTTTATCTGGGGGGGAAGAGATGTTTTACGGGGGTGACAGGTTGCCTATTGGAAGGTTGCTCAATGGGGAGGTGAGGGGGGGGTGGAGGGGAGGATACTGTATGTCCTATGTGAGAAATGTTCTTTAAAAGGCGTGTCCATTGTTGACTGTGTGTGTGTGTGTGTGTTCTCTAAACATATGTATGGTTTCTAGAGGAGATGTATTCCCCAAGAACAGTAAAAGAGAGCCTCGGTGATGCGTGTTCTTTAGTGTTCTCAAACTCACTGGACGAGACGTAATAGGTAGATGTTCTCTGAGAGGCTTGTTCTCTAGTAAAAGTGAGTTAGGACAGTTATATTAATGAGGCGTGTTCTCTAAGGAAGGTGTGTCTGGGATAAGCGTGTTCTCTAAGGAAGGCGTGTCTGGGGTAGGCGTGTTCTCTAGGGAAGGTGTGTCTGGAGTAGGCGTGTTCTCTAGGGAAGGCGTGTCTGGGATAGGCGTGTTCTCTAAGGAAGGCGTGTCTGGGATAGGCGTGTTCTCTAGGCAAGGCGTGTCTGGGATAGGCGTGTTCTTTAAGAAAGGCGTGTCTGGGATAGGCGTGTTCTCTAGGGGGAAGGCGTGTCTGGGTGTACCACAAGAGGTGTTCTGTTGGTTGGAGTACACGCCCTCTCTGTTCTCTGGGGATGGGAGCGTGTCTCTGGGGGGAGCTCCTTCCTTCCTTCGTCGATAGGGGGGGGGGGAATACATGTCTCCTATACGTCTAGTGCCCCTGCCATCATTATCTACGTCTAGTGCCCCTGCCATCATTATCTACGTCTAGTGCCCCTGCCATCATTATCTACGTCTAGTGCCCCTGCCATCAATATCTACGTCTAGTGCCCCTGCCATTATTATCTACGTCTGGTGCCCCTGCCATTATTATCTACGTCTAGTGCCCCTGCCATCATTATCTACATCTAGTGCCCCTGCCATCATTATCTACGTCGTGCCCCTGCCATCATTATCTACGTCTAGTGCCCCTGCCATCATTATCTACGTCAAGTGCCCCTGCCATCATTATCTACGTCTAGTGCCCCTGCCATCATTATCTACGTCTAGTGCCCCTGCCATCATTATCTACGTCTAGTGCCCCTGCCATCATTATCTACGTCTAGTGCCCCTGCCATCATTATCTACGTCTAGTGCCCCTGCCATCATTATCTACGTCTAGTGCCCCTGCCATCATTATCTACGTCCAATACCCCTGCCATCATTATCTACGTCTAGTGCCCCTGCCATCATTATCTACGTCTAGTGCCCCTGCCATCATTATCTACGTCTAGTGCCCCTGCCATCATTATCTACGTCCAATACCCCTGCCATCATTATCTACGTCTAGTGCCCCTACCATCAACCTCACCTCACTGCCATACCCACCTGCCTTGCTCTAGTACCTAACACCCAGAGAGCTACCCTCAGCATATAGCCCCCAAAAAGTATCCTCACGTAGGGAACCGATGAATTTCAAAATGAACACTACGACTCCTGTTGTCCCAGTAGGGTTTTCAAAATCCTTCGTCTGTTGTGTCATATTGTCTCGAACAAAATCGTAAAGATACTTTCTAGAGAGTGTGTTTACATTGGTCCATGTGACTTGGTACACCTGTGGACATAATTCCTCGAACATTTGGCAAACCTGGTATCTATTTCTGGGTTACATTAAGTTGAAAAAATCCTTAATGTAAAGAAAAATCTGAGAAAATGTCAAAATTTCAACCCCTTTCACCTAAAGATCCTCAAGTATTTACAGGCCAGATAAAACCAAGTGTCCAAAGAATTCTATCCACAGCTGTACATCTCATGAACATCATTAGTATTTTCTCTCTATCAGGTTGATCAGTGTTAATAGTTCAACTGTGTGTGTGTGTGTGTGTGTGCTTGCTTCTCCCACGTTTGCATGTTCATAATCTGTGTGCACCATCACATAGATCCGGTGTAGCTTGTTCAAGGTGCATGACTTACACACACACACACACACACACACACACATCTCGGGCGTTGACTGGTTCTTCAAGCTTCCATCTCATTGACACTCATAACCAAGATTCAAGACAGTGATTTTGGCAATACTTTCAAAATGACCCCAAGCTTATTTTTTTTTTCATTCCCAAGCGATATCTCTTTGTGGTGTCGTCATGCATTGAAGTTTAGAAAGAAAAAAAACATAATAAGATCAGAAAATATATAAATCAATAGCAAAATAGTAAACGTTCTAAAACAAAATAGGTAAAATGGTTTCGTCCTTTCTACCCAATCAAGAGCCAGGAGCAGTTGGTAGCCCTGGTGAGGTATATATCTTACTGAACTCTACCCAATCAAGAGCCAGGAGCAGTTGGTAGCCCTGATGAGGTATATAACTTCTTGAATTCTACCCAATCAAGAGCCAGGAGCAGTTGGTAGCCCTGGTGAGGTATGTATCTTACTGAACTCTACCTCCTACACCATTCAACACCTTCCTATAGAGTATCAGATCTCATAAAAGTGACCAGATAAGTAAACAATCACCATATAGAGTTAGACAAAATAGCATCGTTTTAGTGCATCTTATCGAACTGCATTGAACGAGGGTAATTTTTGACCATCAACAAGGAAGTAACAAGAAAAGAGTGGAAGATATAGACTACTAAATATCAGATCAAGAGCCTATATGACCTGATGACCTGCCATATACCAATTAACTACGTATTCCAAAGGAGATTCTACTCCACACACTGATGAAAGCATTAGGCAACTCACAGTGGATAACGATGCCATCAATCGATACAAACAATAATTTTTTCATTATTTTGGTAACTTTAAATGATAATTTTCTTTCAAGTTCTTATAATTATTCAACTGATACTCTTATAATTATTACTGCTATTATTTCTTCTATTATTCCTACTACTTATATTACTACAAAAACAACTAGTACTTCTATTTATATCATTACATTTAAACTACTACTACTACAATAAAATAATTATCTTACTATTACCATTACTACTACTTATACCACTACAACAGCAGCTACTACTACTTCTACTTACACCATTGCTATTTAAACTACTACTACTACTACTACTACTACTACTACTACTACTACTACTACAGAATAAAACATATCAACAAAACCCATTAATTTCTTTCAGGTATAACAAAAACAAAATTCGTGTTTACAATTAAAGAAAACGTATTGTGGAGAAGTTACGGGGGGGGGGGGGGAGGGGGGAGGGGGGGGTGGGGGAGGAGGGGGGGGGGACGACATTAAGAGTGTGGTACAGAAAACATTACAGAGAAATATTACAGAAAAGGACTCAGAACACATGAAGAATAGCCCCCCCCTAGCTTGTTTAACCTGATGATTAAACACCCTAGCGATAAATGAGGTTAGGTTGGGTTGGGTTGGGTTAGGTTAGGTGAGGTTAGGTTAGGTTAGGTTAAGTTAAGTGTTCCCTACCTACATACTATACTAGCCCTAACACTCACTACTAAATAAGTTCTCTAAAGGATATGTTTGTCGATGGTGGAACAACCAACTTTTGGGTGGACCAACATCCTGCCAAGGTGGTGGAGCAACCCAATAGCTACCGAATGCTACTAATTAATCAGTCAACCAAAATAGACTCCATCACCCTCCACCACATTCAACCAACACTGCTCCACCATATTCAACCAACACTGCTCCACCACCCTCTACCATAATCAACCAACATCAGCTCCACCACACTCAACCAACATCAGCTCCACCACAATCAACCAACACTGCTCCACCACCCTCTACCATAATCAACCAACATCAGCTCCACCACACTCAACCAACATCAGCTCCACCACAATCAACCAACACTGCTCCACCACCCTCTACCATAATCAACCAACATCAGCTCCACCACACTCAACCAACATCAGCTCCACCACAATCAACCAACATCAGCTCCACCACCCTCTACCATAATCAACCAACATCAGCTCCACCACAATCAACCAACATCAGCTCCACCACAATCAACCAACACTGCTCCACCACCCTCTACCATAATCAACCAACATCAGCTCCACCACCCTCTACCATAATCAACCAACATCAGCTCCACCACAATCAACCAACATCAGCTCCACCACAATCAACCAACATCAGCTCCACCACCCTTCACCATAATCAACCAACACCGACTCCACCACCCTTCACCACAATCAACCAACACCAACTCCACCACCCTCCACCACAATCAACCAACACCAACTCCACCACCCTTCACCACACTCAACCAACACCAACTCCACCACCCTCCACCACAATCAACCAACACCGACTCCACCACCCTCCACCACAATCAACCAACACCAACTCCACCACACCCAAAATATACTTATGAATGTAAAAATATTAACATGTGGCTCTACAAATATACAAACAAAGCAAACAACACCAACAGAGACATAAACAAGGCGGACAGACAGGTGTGGTGTGTGGTCCGCGGCCCACCTGTGGCGAACGTCAGCTGTTAACAATGAATAAATGGAACCTGCACCTGTTAGCTGCTCCTCTAACCTTTCTGCTGCTGTTAATTACATAGTGAATTATAGAGTGATCTTAGCCTGATCTTAATAAACCGACAGTCTCTTACGGAACAACAACTTCTGGTACGGAACAGCATGTAACACGGGACAATAATATGTAACACGGAACAACAAACTGTGACAAGGAACAATTACCTGTGGTACGGTACAATTACCTGTGGTACGGAACAATTACCTGTGGTACGGAACAATTACCTGTGGCACGGAACAACAACTGTGGCACGGAACAATTACTGTGGCACGGAACAATTACCTGTAACACGGAACAACACCTGTAACACGGAACAATTACCTGTAACACGGCACAATTACCTGTCACACGTAACGACACCTGTAACACGGAACAACACCCGTAACACGGAACAATTACCTGTGGCACGGAACAATTACCTGTGGCACGGAACAATTACCTGTGGCAGGGAACAACAATATTCTTACCTGTACGTTCAGCTCTTGTATGAGACAACGAAACATACACACCTGTAATTAAAAGAGAAAAGAAATATACTAATAATCGGAAAATATCACACACACACACACACACACACACACACCCACACACACACACACACACACACCCACACACACACACACACACACACACACACACACACACACACACACTATGTATCTTCAACAACAACTATCAAATCCAAATTACAATTAACTTATCAAAAAGAACTTATTACTCCCCCCGTCAGGACTATACAACTATGCCTGTCTGTCTGTCTGTCGCTATGTTTATCAGTATAACTCAAGAACCACCAAACATACCGTACTCAAACTTAGTGTATAATATCCCTATAATAACCCCGATAACTGTTGCATTTTAGGGTTATAAAGGTCAAAGGTCAATATATGAATTTTAGATAAAGTAGAATTATATAAGGATGAGTTGGCTATTGACTCGAGTGCAGTTTTAATTATATTCCATTGGTTATTTTTTAATAATTACAACATAACTTAATAACATTACCGATAAAAATAAGATAATTACGTGATAATCAACAATATATAATTACAATATGGCATCACGTTATACTTTGAGTTTAGAGAAGAAAAAAACACGTATAAAACGAGAATTATTCCTGTATATAGTCTGGCAGTGTGTTATGTTGCGTATTTTATGACATTGTGTATACCTGGGCAATCATTCTTATTATTGTGTGAGATATGGTGTCAAGGTATGGTGTCAAATTATTGGGAAAATATAGTGTGAGTAGTAAACTATTGATATGCACGGTAGAGACTTCATACCAACACTATAACATCATTATAAATACACTATAACACCATAATAAATACACTATGACACCATAACACCACCATAAGTACACTACAACGCTATAACACCATAATCACCACCATAATTACACCATAACACCATGAACTGCACTATTATTATCAAAACATCACCATTACTACACCATCATTACCATAACACAACCATTATCACCATACCACCACCATCACAATAACACCATCACCACACTCATACTCCTATAACACACACACCATGACCACTTCTGCACTACCACACCTACACCACACATACACAACCACCACCACACATACACAACCACCACCACACATACATAATAACTAAGTTCATTTTGTAATAATTATATTGTACGTTCAGTGTGTCAATAATCTACACGTTCACTGGTAATAATGTGATGTAAGGTCAGAGTGGAAGGGAAGCCATTCACGTTCATGGTGTGTGTGTGTGTGTGTGTCGAGAAATTAAGGTTATATTGTCGGTCAACACAAATTTTCATCCATTTAACGCGACCATTGTGTATTTTTCATTTATTCTGTGTTGGCTCCCGTCACAGTACCTCTCGTTTAAGACACACTTATTACCCACACACTCAGCTACGACTCGAGACTGCATCTATACTGTATACATAAAAAATAAATAAATAAATAAATAAATAAATAAATAAATAATATACCGAATGTGTGTAAGTATAGTTGTCGGTATAGCCTGGTAGTTGTAAGTAACATAGCACCGCACACACACACACACACACACATACATACATACTTATACACACACACACACGACCAATATTACCTCCTTCCACCACTACTGAGCAGCCACCACCACCACTAACAATTCCCAGGGTACACACACACACACTAGTGAATTTTACTCCTTACAAGCGGATTTGTTGATTATTCTACCTGTAGGAATTCAGCTGGGTGTAGTAGTAATTTAAAAGGCTCTCAGTATAGCCTCACACGAGTCACACATCACCTCCAGGCACTGTTCTCATACTCGTGGAGACACAGAGAGAGTAGTTGTGGAGGTAAAGTTTCTTTCAGTGAAGTTTTATTATCTGCCAGAACTGTTTGTGTGTGTAGTGTTATCGAGCGGGACGGTATTTACGGCGAGGTTGTCGTGTTGTAAGCATTGGGGAGCCCGGCGGCCCTGAGCGACATAATGTATGCTTAGGGAAATATGTAGCATGTTGCGTTAATATAAACCCCGAAGACTTGGTCACGCAAGCAATCCCTGTTTGTCGACGCCACGGTCAACACGCTCGCCATCGACCTAACCCTTAAATAATGCACATTTTCAGGCTCTAAAAAGCTAAGTCCTGTCAATACAAACCCCAATACTGTGACCTGGGTGAGTGGTTGTCCCTCATCTTAGCGTCCTCGGCAGTATCAGGTGTAGAGGGAGGCAGGTGAAGGTAGGACCAACACAGGTATAAAACACACAACACATAACTCTCCAGAAGTGTATGTGTACAAGAGATATTCCTGCTGCTTACACTCACTCTTATTTACACCTAATTAAAGAGGGGGTCAGTTTTGTCCCTCCACTGCTGGTTATTACATTACTGTGATAATATTTTCACCCAAATAATAACGCCAAAAAATATTCGTGAATATAACAATGTCTACCAGAATACAGAGGAATATTTCATACCATTATTAGTTATATTATCTATTGGTTACGTGTGTGTGTGTTAATGTTTCATCCCTTCTCTTGAATATAAAATCTGTTATGTGTAAATGAATGATATTATTGTCGACACTAAAAATATTTATGTTTTTAAGCTTTGTTAAATAAAACGAAAATTGTTTCATGAATATTAAATCTTATATTATCAACTTTAATATGATGCAGCCATTTTGTGTTATGAAGCACCAATGAGCGCTTGTTATTAATATATATATATATATATATATATATATATATATTATATATATATATATATATATATATATATATATATATATATATATCGGACTAAGAAATTTTTGTTACTATATTATTATACTGTATATCAATCACTAATATATAGTTATCGTCACTATACCTGACTCAGTAACAAGTGTTGTGACTATACGTGAGTCAGTCATGAAGAATGCACTTAGAAAAACCTATTGACTATTTGAACCTTCAGAACAACACAGATCTTCACCTGTACTGTACTGTTTATTATTATTTGTAGTGATCGCGTGTGGTGTATGTGTACCCTTGCGTCTGTGCGTGTGTGCGCATCTTTATGTTTGTTCTATGTGTATGTATGTATGTACGTATGTTCTTTGTGTCTGTATGTATGTTTGTTCTGTATGTATATGTATGTTTGTTCTAAGTATATTCGTGTGTGTGTGTGTGTGTGTGATCTCTTTTTTTTAGTCCCATAAGAAACTTTGATAAAACTAGAGTACCTTAACAGCACAGCTTTCTCGGGTGTCGATTGAGAGAGGCGGAGGTGTTGGTAGCGGTGGAGGAGGTGTTGGTAGCGGTGATGGTAGCAGTGGAGGAGATGTTGGTAGCGGTGGAGGAGTTGTTGGTAGCGGTGGAGGAGGTGTTGGTAGAGGTGGAGGAGGTGTTGGTAGCGGTGGAGGAGATGTTGGTAGCGGTGGAGGAGGTGTTGGTAGCGGTGGAGGAGTTGTTGGTAGCGGTGGAGGAGGTGTTGGTAGCGGTGGAGGAGGAGGTGGTGGGGATGGTGGTGGTGGTGATGGTAGCGGTGGAGGAGGTGTTGGTAGCGGTGGAGGAGGAGGAGGAGGAGAAGGAGGAGGAGGAGGTGGTGGTGGTGGTGGTGGTGGTGGTGGTGGTGGTGGTGGCGGCGGTGGAGGAGGTGTTGGTAGCGGTGGAGGAGGTGTTGGTAGCGGTGGAGGAGGAGGAGGTGGTGGTGGTGATGGTAGCGGTGGTGGTGGTGGTGATGGTAGCGGTCGAGGAGGTGGTGGTGTTGGTAGCGGTGGAGGAGGAGGAGGTGGTGGTGGTGATGGTAGCGGTGGAGGAGGTGTTGGTAGCGGTGGTGGAGGAGGTGGTGTTGGAGGAACACCCTAAATTAACTCAACAAAGACAAAAATCCTGAGTAGAGTCGCGGTGTTGTGAAGTCGTGACACGCAACCTTACAGAGTGAGTCGCCTGTTGCGTGTGTGTGTGTGTGTGTGTGTGTGTGTGTGTGTGTGTGGGCGGGGAGGAGGAGAAAGAAGAACAACAAGAAAAAATAAGGTACAACACTATATATAAACACCACACCACACCACACACAACACCACACACACACAACACAACACAACACCACATATTAAAATAAGTCAACCAAACCTAACCTAACCTAACCTAACCTACACACACCCAGGAAAGAGGAAAAAAGAAATATGACCAGTTAATCTATTCAAACAACTAAACATCTCAGAGACTCAGCGGTACAAACAACTAATATCCATGAAAAAAACAAAACAAATACATGACATTCCTGTGACCAAAAACACAAACAAACAAATAAAAACAAATCAAGCAGGTGAAAGTTTAAGTCCAAGAGGAACACCTGGCTATTGACACCTGCCTGGATCGTAAATAAAAGACGGCAAAACAATAATAATAACGTCCAGCCCAGAGAAGACCAGACGATAACCGAGTAACTTGTGTGTGTGTGTGTGTGTGTGTGTGTGTGTGTGTGTTTTTCAGCTAAGTAGGAACTCCAGCCTAAAGGGGGTCTATCAGTGAGTAAGGAACAATAAAACAAACACGATTGGCTTATTAAATCAATTTGAGGATAGTAACCTTATAAAACACAAGGGGGCTAAGCTTATTAAACCAAACACTAATGACACACAAGGGGGCTAAGCTTATTAAACCAAACACTAATAACACACAAGGGGGCTAAGATCATTAAACCAAACACTAATAAAACACAAGGGGGCTAAGCTTATTAAACCAAACGCTAAGCTTATTAAACCAATAACTAATATAACACAAGGGGGCTAATCTTATTAAAACAAAACTATTAAACGATCATAAACTGTCATTAAAGAAACGCCAGAAAAAAATGATAGGTAAAAATTCTTGGCCAAGTGGGAACAGCTGAAGTGTGTCTGGTCTCTGGGGAGGCACACCTGCAGAAGTATGTTTCTACCTAACTAAAAATACCTTTATCTGACTTGAACAACTGATAAAAAAAAGTATCTGACTAGTTCAGTTAGTAAAAAAAGCTTGATTTGGTGAGGACAGCTGGTAAAAAGAGCTTTATCTGGCCAAAACAGCTTTATCAAGAGGGGAAAGCTGGTAAAAAGTTGTTAAATTGGGGAAAACAGCTGGTGCATAGTATGTTAATCCGGCAAGAACAGCTGGTGGATAGTTTCTGATGTGAATTGTCAGGTAGCAACATAGTAACCTAACCCAACATAACTTAACCAAACCCAACCTAATTTAACCTAACTTAACCAAAGGCTTTAAAATCTACATGGTTTACAAACCTCAAAATCAGCGAGGTAGAAAAAAAAATCTGACTTATTACCCAAGAAGGATTTTATCAAGGTAAATTTTTCATACACAAGTAACATTTTTATTTTGTTTTAATTTTCCTCATTCGCGAAAAATTTCCTCACGAATATTATTGTGGCGTTTGTGAATACTAGAGAACGGGTTATCAATGAGGATATATATATATACATATATATAAATAAGAATACTACTTTAAAGCTTACCTGAGTTTACCTGTTGATACGTAGTTAACATTAAGGCTTTTGTAATATGTTTTGTGGGGGGAACACTCACGTCATTGTTGGTCAGTGTGTGTGTGTGTTAATATGAACTTTGTCTAAATTAAAACTTGGTGTATTTTTCTGATGTTATGACTTGTTGTGTGTGTTTCAAGTGATTTAATAGCCAGTGTAAAGTCATATTAGAACCCACACCTGTTGATTAGCTCAGGACACACAGGTAAAGTCCGTTCTCTAGCAAGTCACTTGCATTACCTGAAGATTAGCCACTGTAGTATATCACCTGATGAATATACACCTAATCTAACCTACCCTAACCTAAAACTAACCTAACCTAACCTAACGTAACCCAACCTAACCTAACCTAACCTAACACTAACCTAACCCCCCCAGTAGCGTTCGGGTGTTTAATCGTCAGGTGAAATATGCTGGGGGGGGGGGCTAATCTTCAGGTGATCCAACATTTCGTCATTCAAAATGTAAAATTCTTCTTCATTCATTTATCGGAAGCCACGAATATTAACACTACTGCAGGGGTGAAACCTGAGGGATTTGTTTTATTCATAGTAAGTTATTTTTTGCTCTTCCTTCCTGCCTTCTTTCTTTTCTTCTCTTCCTCCTTCTTTAATTCCTTCCTTCCTTCTCTCCCTCTTCTTCCTTCTTTCATTCTTTTGTTCTCTCCCTCCTCTTCTTCCTTCTTTAATTCTTTCCTTCCTTCTCGCCCTCCTATATCCTTCCTCCTTTCATTCATTCCTTCTTTCATTCATTCCTCCTTCCACCCCTTCCTCCTCTCATCGATCGTCGCTACCTACACTCTCCCCACAGTCAACTTTCGTGACAATTCAATTTCCATTTCACCATAATTAGTCTTACGTGTAAAAAGCTCGTCGATGGTGGTGGTGATGGTGTCGATGATGGTGTCGATGGTGGTGCCGATGGTGGTGGTGTCGATGGTGGTGGTGATGGTGGTGTTGTTGATGTTGGTGGCCGTGTTGTGCCAGGAAGCAAATTATTCTTTGAGGACAACAGAGAGAAGACGCCCACGCAACCACGGCTCAACATCACGTCTACACACAAGCAACCACGGCTCAAGACCATCACCACGTCTACACACACACACACACACACACACACAAGCAACCCACGGCTCACTATACACGTCCACACAGGCGCACACACACGCACCCATGGTTCACTACCACCACGTCCATACGCACGCAACCACGGCATAGTTCACACGCTAAGGCATTCCTACTCACGCCCACTTTGCCAGCGAGCGGCTACACTACCACTACACTACACTACACTACACTACACTATTACACCTACCACCGTAAAATTGTATGTATAACACAACGATACACAAGACGCTACTACTACTACTACTACTAATAATAATAATACTTCTACTACTACTACTACGTCTGTAAATATACTCCAGGTAACACTACTATTACTACGACTACTACACCTACCTACTGTACTTACACGAATATCACGTTATCAACTTCACGCTTTATAAGCAACCACTACTATTACTACTACCACTACTTCCACCACTACCGTTATTACCATCATTACCACCAATGCTACTTCCACATCTACCACCAATACCACCACATCATAAACCACATATTATTTTTTATATGTTAACTCCAACGATATAAAAAAAAATCATAATTCTTCGCCCAAAAAAACCTTATTAGACTATTGTGATATAAGTCTTTAACTGAATAAACCAAACTGAATGATACTTTACCTTCTGCTTACACTGACTGACTGACTGACGACTGTGATAGCGATGTTGTCCCTTTCAATTTCCCGTTTTCGGTTGTGTCATCAGGTTGTGTCAGTATAAGCGACGCAAAATGTAAACAAAACACCGATTTCAGGTCAATTGGGTTTGTAATACAGTAGTTAGTTAAGTTTTGTAGCGAGTGATTTTTATGTTAATTTTTTTGGGGTAGTATTTTGGTATTTTAGTTTAATGTTTTATTCACTTTGTATAAATTTGATAGGAATAATCACTGCTTGTTTAATTAACCCCTTTGCTTGTCTTGCCGCCCAACAGATCATTTGGCCCACACCTGCCCCGCCTCCCTACAGGTGATTTGGCCCACACCTGCCCAGCCTTCCTACAGGTGATTTGGCCCACACCTGCCCCGCCTCTCTACAGATGATTTGGCCCACACCTGCCCCGCCTCCCAACAGGTGATTTGGCCCACACCTGCCCCGCCCCCCTACAGGTGATTTGGCCCAGAGTCGCAACCCACCGCAAGTACACAAGTTATATGGCCTTTTTCCACCCAGCAAATGATTAAACACACACACACACACACACACACAGGTGACTACTATCTCCCTCTCACCTGACTACTTCCTCATCTGTCTTCATCTCACCTCTCGTTAACCTTTCAACTTTGTTTTCCATCTGGCTAAGACATTAAGCTTCGTTCACTCATCACAAAGCCAATCTCTCTTTTTCATCCGTGTTGTTGTTGTTGCTTTAAGGCTTCAGTGGACAACATCCTTAAATCCACACCACCAAGTCACCTTTAATGACAGCCTTTAAATAATTGAGACATATATGCATTTCAGCATACAAACAATATACAATGGTGACTATCGACGTACCCAAGTCTACTCTTTTGTCATTCCCTCCTTCGGATTCTTGGCTGACTACCTGAGGAGGGTGAGGTTACCTGCCTCGCGCCCCCTCCGGACTGGGAAGTTGGGAGGAGGTGTTTTCAAGACAAGGTCCAAGGGTGTGTCTCGCCTCCAGCGCCACTACAAGATGGAGCATCAAGTAATATAAGATGAAGAATTTGTAATGGTTGTGACTCTGGTTTTCCTATGATACATTGAACTAAAAAAAATAAAAATATGATTCACCTGAGGATTAGTCACAGTAATTTATTTCACCTGATGATTATACTGTACACCCAAATGCTACCTTAGGGTGGGAGGGTGGGGGAGTGTTAGGTTAGGTTAGGTTAGGTTAGGTTAGCATTAGGGTGGATAATCATAAGATAAAATAAGCAGGGGGGGCTAATCTTCAGGTGATCCGATACACGTAATTACATAATACTCGAGAGAAACACAAACAGATAAACCAAGTAAGAAGAAAGGTAATAGCACAGGTAATAGCATTCAACAGGTGTGCATATACCTGACACACACGGAGGTCGACGACTGCCAACACCTGATGAGAAATATGTTAACTAGAACTAAAGTAAGTCATTATGGGTTGGACTTTCAATAGACAACTTGGTCATGTTGTCAAAGGAACGGATTAGCTGAAGATGCGACACCCCAGTTTATTTCACTTTAAGATTAACCTAATCTGACCTGACCTGACCTAACCTAGCCTAACCTAAACGCCTGAATTAATTACCACTGGTCATGACACAGGCTGGATTATTGTACACAATATGAGATATAAACAGTTGTTATTTTAGTGAAGGTCTGGTAAAGTAGCGGCCGTCTATGGTTGTTACAACACATTTGGATCACAACTGAAACTTTTGTTAAATGTGGAAGAAAACGATGATTATGGCAACAACTTCGACCTCCGGCAGTTGATGAAAATGATAATTACAATAAAATAACAACAACAACAGTAATTACAACCTATTACAATAATAATAATGAAGAAAACAAAATACAACCAGACAATTACAATAATGGCGAACAATGACCCACACACACACACACACACACACACACACACACACACCCACACCCACACACACAGTGAACAAAACATATCTTAATATTCCCTGAACGATCTTTTATTCTACCAAATGATTTTATAACATCATATATCTATAATTTGTAAATGTAAATTGAAATAAAACTCGACAAATTATTACCAGGAACCATAAATTATATCCATGGTTTTATGTCTAAGGCGAGAGGGTTAACGCTGTACTACTCTAACTACTAAAGGTACGTAAATAACACTGGGTGATAATAACAGGATGTGATTTATGTTGTGATTAGTGGTTTTCATATCGGAGTTGTCATTGGTTGCTCATTAAGGTTATTTCTTGGTTGAGTAATAACTATGGCTATCCACTACCTACAACTTTGACCACCCACCATCCACATACTCCCCTGACCACCCACCATCCACCTACTCCCCTGACCACCCACATTTCACCTAACTAACCACCACCCACCTGATCGCCCACACTCTACCTAACCACTCACCTGATCCCCCACCACTCACACTTCCTCTGATGGCTCCCCCCACACCACCCCACCCACCCTACCCTCAACACCCCAGGTGGTTGAGTTTCCCTGCACCCCGCGCCGCTAATCACACCACCGACGCCACCACAACCACTAACTGCCGCTAATTATCTCAACCACTGGTATTACCACTAACACACACACACACACTAACCACCGCCACAACGATGAAGAATGCATTACTCTTCGTACACTGAACACTCACTCGCTTCCATTCACATTACCGCAGAAACTCATAATCTAACGAGGTAATTGCTAACTGCTACTTCTTCGTAACTACAGCTGCTGGTCGTTACACTCCACTGACAGATCAACAGGAGTAGTTGTAAGTCATCCTGGGGAATACTCCTCACCCCTCCCCCCCCCCCCCTCTGGCCAGGTGAGGGTAAACTGCCTCACCACTCACTTGTAAATCACATACCAAGGTCAACGATGGACCCGCACGGATAGTCAACCCTGGACTTGCGGATAAACACCCACCTACCTACCACCAACCTAGAAGCACTTCACCATACTACCACCACAACCAAAACATTACCACCACCACTACCACCACAACCAAAACACCACCATTACCAACACCACCACGACCAAAACACCACCATCATTACCACAACGACACTGCAACCAAAACACTACCATCAACACCCCTACCACAACCAATACACCACTACTTTCACCACCACCCCCGTCCACCATCACAACAACCACCACACTATACCATTAACATAAACAACCAATCATCACTGTTAATAACCAACCAACCAACCAACCCCCTCCAACTCAAAAAGAATGACCCACCACAAATCAACCACCAACAACAATCGTCTGACATAATCAACCACAATTACACCGAGACGACCACACTCATCTCTTAACAATTAACTTCTAACCCCAAGTTACACATCACCTACAACCAGTACTACCACATCTTACAAGCTAATTAGTGAGTTAATAAGTAGCCACCATTTTGCTGTTAAATTGACTTGGATTACGGAGGAATTAGACGAATGAACGTATACGGGGGAGGGAGATGGTGACCCCGGGGTTAATCTTCGTTTATATCGTTGACCTTTCGTGACCTTGAGCCAACGCCTTTGACCTCAAGTGTAGTGGAATAACAGACAGGCGTATATATATATATGGACTTACTGAAGCGTAAAGTGATTTTTAAGTATTGTAGCGTAAAGTGATTTTTAAGTATTGTAAGTGATTGAAGTATACTTATAAAATTTCTTTAAGTGTTTCTTTTAAGCAGATCACTTAACACCAAAAAGACACTTACAATGTTATTAATTATCTCCAAATATTATATTCAATATCAGTCAACAGTTAACAGTTACCTCAACAGCAAACAACAATAACCCGTTACATCAACAGTTATTACCATCCTAACAACAGGAGACTACCAACACAAACTCACTGAACAGAAAACACGAGCAATGAAGTAATCACTGTTAGCAACGACTTGAAACCTAGAAAACAATGTATTAGCGTTCGCAACAAGGCAAACAGGATTCTAGGGTTCATATCTAGGTCTGTGAGTAACAGAACTGCTGACGTTATCTTGAAACTTTACCTAGCATTAGTGAGGCCACACATGGATTATGCGGTTCAGTTCTGGTGACCTTATTATAGAATGGACATAGATTCTTTGGAGAGAGTACAAAGAAGAATGACAAAAATGATCCATAATATTAGAAACCTTACATATGAGGAAAGACTGAAAAGCTTAGACTTGCATTCATTAGAGAGGCGTAGAGTTAGGGGAGATATGATAGAGGTATACAAGTGGGTGAGTGGGATTAACAAGGGTAAAATGGAAGATGTTCTGAAGCTCAGTAATAACGAAATAACTAGAACAAATGGCTTTAAATTAGATAAATTCCGATTCAGAAAGGATATAGGCAAGCACTGGTTTGGTAATAGAGTTGTGGATATGTGGAATAGGCTACCGAGTGCTATAGTAGGATCGAGGACGCTAGGGAGCTTCAAGACGAAGTTGGATAGGCACATGGAAGTGCTGGGATGGGTGTGAAAGGGATCTGCCCTGTATGGGCCAGTCGGCCTCCTGCAGTATCCCACTTTCTTATGTTCTTATGTTCTTATGAAATATGACATAAAACAACTCAAAGATCAACTAACAACTCAAAATGAAGTCATAAGAAATCACCAACACAATAAAACACCTGAACACCACAGGTACAAAACAACAACAGAACAATGGTCATTAAAACACCTTGTTAAGACGGTGTAGAGGAAGTGGGAAATTAAAACCAACAGAAAATCATGTGCAAACAGTGATAAAGGAACACTGTTATTGAGGCTCCTGAGTACAGTGATAGCAGTGAAGATGCAGATTGTGTCAACAGTGAGATGATATAAGAGCAGTGTGTGTGTGTGTGTGTGTGTGTGTGTGTGAGATTTCAAGTAATAAAGATAAAAAAATTAACAATATACTTTTTAGAAGGTGGAACAGATTTAAGCCACTGCTGAATCAATCATTGTCTATCATGATGAGATATATCAGGTAAAACAGGTATGAGAAGCAATTTACAACATCACGTCCCCATCACCACCACAACCACCACACTGTTTCACCACAACACTACCACACCACCACTACCACACTTCTCTCTCCACACTACCACACCACCACTACCACACTTCTCTCTCCTCACTACCTCACCACCACAACCACCACACTGTTTCACCACAACACTACCACACCACCACTACCACACTTCTCTCTCCTCACTACCTCACCACCATCAACCACCACCAACAGCCCTCCCTCCTTCCCTCCCTTCCTGCCTTCCCTTCCCTTCCATCTTCATCATCTTAATATAATCTTATCCTCTCTTCATCAATGAGTAAGAATCGATTTAGTCTTCAATCTCTGTACACGCTCTCAACAACTGACCTTCGTCCTCCTCCTCTTCTCCCTCCTCCTCCTCCTCCTCTTCTCCTTCCTCCTCCTCCTCCTCCTCCTCTTCTCCTTCCTCCTCCTCTTCTCCTTCGTCCTCCTCCCCCTCTTCTCCTTCCTCCTCCTCCTCTTCTTCTTCCTCCTCCTCCTCCTCCTCTTCTCCTTCCTCCTCCTCCTCCTCCTCCTCTTCTCCTTCCTCCTCCTTTTCTTCCCCCTCCTTCATAACAAACTCCAACCTGTACAGTTAGTCAGTCTCCAGTTATATCTATCCAGTTACCTTCTTATTCCTTTTTCGACAATTACCAACCAACCACCATCCTCCAGTTACAACCACAATCACCACCATCCTCCAGTCACAACCACAATCACCACCATCCTCCAGTCACAACCAAAATCACCACCATCCTCCAGTCACAACCACAATCACCACCATCCTCCAACCACAATCACCACCATCCTCCAACCACAATCACCACCAACACAAATATTATAATCATTACAGGTACTACTACAACAACTACCACCATCACTATCATCACAAGTTAAAATCACCATTGCAACCACCATTACCCACCACTAGCATCACCACCCAACACCATTAAGTCACCACCACACAACACCACTAACTCACCATCATCTAACACCACCAACCCACAACCACTAACCCACCACCAACCCACTATCAGGCACCACTAACCCATCACCACCACCAACCCATTATCAGGCACCACTAACCCATCACCACAACCAACCCACAACCACCCACATTACTAACCCACCACCACCCACAATCATCATCAGATCCAGTAGCGGCAGGCACCACCACCACCGGCAGCCAGCCCTCACACACGGCCTCTGTACCGATAACTTGCATTCCTTCCTCCTCACACAGACACACACACACACACATACACACACACAAAAAAAACCCACACCGCACCATCTCCCGCATGCAAGGGTCGCAGTGGTCCGGGCACGGTTGGGCGGCAGTGCATGCGGCCGCTACCACCTCCGCCCTAGTCTCCAGGGTAGGAAAAACAATGGTGGGTGGCTTATTACCCACATGTAGTCTCTTAAACTATGGGGATTCCGATGATTGATCTAACTCTGTCATCTAGTAGTCTGACGTCAAGAGAATAACACACTTGCGGTCAAACCCTGCACGCACGCGAGTCTTGATGCAGCACCTCTATACCTGATGTGATGATGCCTGAGCTCTACCTGATGATGATAATGCCTGGGCTCTGCCTGATGATGATAATGCCTGGGCTCTACCTGATGATGATAATGCCTGGGCTCTACCTGATGATGATAATGCCTGGGCTCTACCTGATGATGATAATGCCTGGGCTCTACCTGATGATGATAATGCCTGGGCTCTACCTGATGATGATAATGCCTGGGCTCTACCTGATGATGATAATGCCTGGGCTCTACCTGATGATGATAATGCCTGGGCTCTGCCTGATGATGATAATGCCTGGGCTCTACCTGATGATGATAATGCCTGGGCTCTACCTGATGATGATAATGCCTGGGCTCTACCTGATGATGATAATGCCTGAGCTCTACCTGATGATGATAATGCCTGGGCTCTACCTGATGATGATAATGCCTGGGCTCTACACATACATACATACATACATACATACTACACACACATGGACGGTCAAGTCGGTGGGTACCCCTTGCCTCAGGACACGGCGCCTTAGATGCAGCCCACAACACGGTCACAACATACATGCAAGGAACTCATCTCAAGCGAAAACAATTACAACCTTTAGACTTACGGCATTCATTTGATCCTTTGATAATCCTAACCCTTCTGTATTCTAGACACTTAAATTCTACCGTGGATATCTTTCTCATGCTGAGCCAAAAGAGAGATATATGTGTGTAAGAGTGTAGAGATATTTGAAACTTTGTGTGTGTGTGTGTGTGTGTGTGTGTGTGTGTGTGTGTAATGGTCACACAGTCATAGCTGTAGATCAAACTCGCTTTTGATAGACTCACACTGTTGTTATTTTAAGACTTGTACGAGTATGATACATCAGGCTCTCGGGTGACCTGTGAGGCTGTTAGGTGACGTGTGGGACTGTTAGGTGACCTGTGAGGCTGTTTGATGACCTGTGGGACTGTTAGGTGACCTGTGGGACGGTTAGGTGACCTGTGGGACGGTTAAGTGACCTGTGGGACGGTTAGGTGACCTGTGGGACTGTTAGGTGACCTGTGGGACTGTTAGGTGACCTGTGGGACGGTTAAGTGACCTGTGGGACGGTTAGGTGACCTGTGGGACTGTTAGGTGACCTGTGGGACTGTTAGGTGACCTGTGGGACTGTTGGGTGACCTGTGGGACGGTTAGGTGACCTGTGAGGCTGTTAGGTGACCTTTGGGATTGTTAGGCGACATATGGGACTCGCCTTCCCCTCTTCTCTCGACAAGTAGCCCCACCACCGCTACCCGATGTTTGGGTTAACGAACATAATCACCAAGGGTTAGGCCTCGTAGGTGACCTTATGACTCTTGTGGAGGAAAGGAAGAGACAGACTTTCCTTTAGGAGAAGTTTACTCAATTTGACCAACAGCAAGAGGGGGACGGCTGGGTCTTGTTGGCGGAGGTCCTGACTGTGACCCTTGTCTTCGTGTCACCGATCATTGGGGCAGTTATGATGGTCAGGACGGCCTGCCAGTGTGGTGGCGAAGATGAGGTGATGTCTACCGAGGACACATCTCGTGGCACTGATGGGGGTGAGGTGATGGGTGAGGATGATGAAGTTGTGAATCGTCGCGTCAACTCGTCCGTTACTCACAGCGAAATCGTCTTCAAAATTCCCAGTCTTACCAAGCTCGACATGCTCACAGACCACGGGGTTGATGTAAATTATTTTAAGAAAAGAGCCTAAGGGGAAAGAGAAAAGAAGTGGTGGCTGGTGTCCAAATTTACAAGAGTTACCTCTAAAAGTTAAGAGCCAATGAGCTTTGACCACAGCAAAATATTTTATATTCTTTTTAAATAATAATGTTGATAATAATAATACTAACAATAATAATAACAATAGGCTCAGCTTTAATCAATCGTTATTACCTGCTCTCTCATAACAAGAATAATAACATTGATCGTAATGACCATTTTTCGCAGCCTTCTGGTCGCTAGCCTAACTACCGTACGTAACTACCGTACCTAACTACCGTACCTAACAACCTATTAGAAGTCATTGGCTGACTTCTCATGCTTGCTCTCCTTATTTTCATTACTTTTTTTTTCGCTACTTTCCTCTGTGTGTGTATGAAGCCAATGCATGATGGATAGGCTACTAAATCTTTGCAACACACACACACACACACACACACACACACACACACACACACACGTTAGATAGAGTAATGTGTACATAATAAAAGCTACTACAATACACAGAAGACTTTGATTACTTTAATCCGACAATATTTAGTGGAGAGAGGAGGTTAACCCGGGAGAGGGGGGGGGGGGGTAGGAGTCATGGAGAGGGGGATGGGTGGAGAGGGGGTCCTGAGATGTGAGGGGGGGGATGGTCCTAGGAAGGGGGAGGTAAGGGTTTAATGAAAGGAGAGGAGGGAGGGGAAAGGAGAAAGAAGGGAGGGGGAGGTAGGAGGAATGGGGAGGGAGGGGAGGGAGGAGGAAGGGGGTGAAGGAGAAAACAGGGAGGGGGAGAGAGAAGAAAGAGGGGGGGGGAGAAAGAGGAAGGAAGGAGAGGAGAGATGAGGGAGAGTAGAAGAGGAAGGGGTGAGGAGGAAGGGAGAGAGAAAGATGTGAGAAGGACGGAGATAGAAGGACAGAAAGAGGATCGTGGGAAGAGGTAAGGAGATAGGAGGGAGAGAAAAAATGAGGGGGAAGAGAAAATAAGGGAGAAATGAGAGAGAACAGAGAAACTAGGGCTAATGGGGAGGGAGAATAAGGAGATAGAGAGATTAGGGAGAGAGAGAAAAGATAGAAGACGAGCAGGGAGGAAATGGGGAGAGAGAGAATTAAAGGAGAGAGAGAATTAAGGGAGAGAGAGAGAGAGAGAGAGAGAAGAGGAGGAAGACGAGATCGGGGGAGGCATCACCCCAAGCGACCTTTACACGCGTGATGAACGGGATCAGCCTGATCATGACTCCTCACACGGACGGACGGACGGGAGGCAAAAAACTGACAGTCGGCAACAAAGACAGACTCTACCACAGACAAGTACACGAAATATAGAAGTCAAATATTACAGGAACCAACTTATTCAATTAACCACAGGCAGATATATTTATTCAGGTCACAGACAGACAGTGTACAATAACACCTGGAGAGAGCGAAGGTAAGTTAGTCATCAGCCATATGTTAGGTACAGACAGTGTCGGGCACCAGTGTATGGCTGGGGTGGGGGAGACAGGTGGCTTATAAACAGGTAAAACCGAGACAGGTGGGCAAAATAATACACCATCTGGGTGGAATTGTGTAACAGAAAGGAGCAAAACTGGAAAATCAGTGAAGCATAGAACTTATTGCGGAGGGAGGGACTAAGGGGGGGGGGACGGTGGGAGGGAGGGTAGTAGGAAGGCACGGAGATAGGAAGGGAGGTAACGAAAGAGGGAGGTCGATAGGGAGAGAAGTACGGAAGGAGGTAGGGAAGGAAGAAGGTAGGTAGAGAAGGAAGTAAGGGAGCAGGGAAGGAGGGAGGGACTAAGGGAGGGAGGGTCAGACTGCAGCATCAACCCCGAGGGCAATGTGGGGCAGAGGCTGATCGACTGAATTACCTGTGAGACGGTGAGAATCAGAGCGGAAAAAGGCATAATTTGGCTGCAGCTCTGAAAGATAGTACTAGTGAGACCAGGTACAGGTAGATATGAGAGAGGTACAGGTACACATGTTCAGGTAGGTACAGGTAGACAGGTCAGGTAGGTGCAGGTAGGCATGAGTGAAGTACAGGTTGACAGGTGAGGTAGGTACAGGTAGGCATGAGTAAAGTACAGGTAGACATGTCATCTAGGTATACACCAGGCAGGTACACACACACACACACACACACACACACACGAGGTAAACAAACGAATAACCAGAAAAATCAATAAAACAACCATTAAATAATAGAGAGATAAACAAGAATTAAATAGACAGAAAATAAGACATGCAGCCAGATACTGTCAGCGAGACGAGACAGACAAACAGACAGTGAGGCAGCCATGGTGACAGGTAGCACAGTATGACTCAGAGCGGCCGCTATATAAGGCAGGTAATCTAAGACAACACCTTCATAATGATTTACCTCCAAGACGAACTAAAAAAAAAATCATATATATACCTTTTAATTGAATATATATATACCTTTTAATGGACCAAATATACCCTTTAATGGACCATATATACCCTTTAATGGACTATATATACCTTTTAATGGGCTTTATATACCGTATCTTAATTGGTATATAAAATCCATAATATATCATACTTACAAAGGTTCAGAGGAGTTATTGAAGAAATGCCAAGAACGATCACCGTGTTGTTGTTTTGTTACGTCTTAAGTAATTGAATTTACACTCAGCAATATTAGCGAGATGTAAACAGAGAAGTGATGGATAATTCTTGAATAATTCTTCAGTAATTCGTGAATAATACTTGAATAAATCTTAAATATTTCGTTTAAGTCAAATTTTAGGAAGTTTCTGTTCGTTCTGAGCCATCACACAGATCTGACCACGCCCAAAAACACCAGTGGAGACAGCTGACAGCCTAGGGACACCGTCAAGACACCAGTGGAGACAGCTGACAGCCGAGGGACGCCGTCAAGAAACTAGTGGAGACAGCTGACAGCCGAGGAACGCAGTCAAGACACCAGTGGAGACAGCTGACAGCCGAGGGACGCCGTCAAAACTAGTGGAGACAGCTGACAGCCGAGGGACGCCGTCAAGACACCAGTGGAGACAGCTGACAGCCGAGGGACACCGTCAAGACACCAGTGGAGACAGCTGACAGCCTAGGAACACCTCTAAAACACCAGTGAACGCAGGTGACAGTCTCGTGACACCTTTATAGGGGTGGCGCCAGTCACCCTCACAGACCCACTTCAGATCTCACTGGATTACTCTCCCTACGTAAGATGTCTAAGAGGGAGGGAGAGGGAGAGAGGGAGGGAGGGAGGGAGAGGGAGGGAGGGGGGGGGAGTGGGAGGAAGTCAGGTCTCTTGTGTTTATAGGGATTAGGGTAGGTATTATGTGATCGAGAGAGAGAGAGAGAGAGAGAGAGAGAGAGAGAGATCTGACCTTCCCTCACTTAACCATATAGTTGTATAATTATGTCCACATGACTACTATTATGGTATCACTCGGCGCTTTATAACTCTTAGGAGACGAATGGCTAAGTCTACGTCTAGTTTGGCTCTGATTCTAAACTTTCCGTATTTTTATCTTTTTTAAACTTTCAATATTAATGCAAAACGTAACTCCTTCATCAAACTGTATAAATACTTGTGCAGCATAAGGCGGTGGCAAAGTGAATACAGTATTCGCCTTATGACCCAACAATTGCAAGTTCGTATCCCTTAATCTATACCAGTTAGTTGGGGCGCCCTTTGTCGACCCAACTTCAGAAGGGTACCTGACTTAACAGTTGGACGAGTGTAAAGCGATAAGATGCAGTGTCACACCAAGATGTCTCCCCGTATACTGAAAGCTTTTACCAATAGTTTTATTTCTATTTCTGTTTAAATATCGTTAAGTACATCCTTTAACGTCGTGTTCTGCGTCATCGTCTTGTCGTAGTGGGCTGCCGTTGCTAAGCTGAAGTTTCCCGAATGTGAGACTCTGTAGTGTACAAGAGTTATATCCACATAAGACGAGGGGGGAAGAAGAATAAGAGGAGGAGGAGGAGGAAGGAGGATGAAGAAGAAAGAGGAGGAAGAAGAAAAGAAGGAAGAACGAGAAAGAAGAAAAAGGAGGAGGAGGAGGAGGAGAATGAGGAAGATAGAAGAAGGAGGAGGAGGAGGAGGAGGAGGAAGATAGAAGAAGGAAAAGAAGGAGGAGAAGAAGGAAGGAGGAGGAAGGAAGAGGTCAGTGATATAGTTGTTAAGATTTCTCAGAAAGTTATAAAAAGTAGATTGATTTGTGGAGTAGTGGAGAAAGTGTAGGAGAGAGAAGGAAGGAGGGAGGGAGGGAGGGAGAGAGAGAGATCCTTGGAGCTGTGGAATGAGCAGCTGTGAGGAAGATCTCTACAGTACCACACACTAATAATAATAATAATAATAATAATAATAATAATAATAATAATAATAATAATAATAATAATAATAAATCACGCCAGGGAGGGCCAATAATTTTCAAGTAATGCCTTTTGGCCAAATACCTTACAGAGATAAAGATTTGAAGGCAGACTAATGCAGAAAATCAATAGCGTATGTGAATGATTTTTTTTTTCACACACACACACACACACACACACACACACACACACACACACACACATACAGCACCAATTTCTTCACGATGACACTTGATAGTTCTAACAGTACAAGGTTATACGGGTAAAAGGTATGTATGTATGTCCTGTCAGTCTCCATATTACAAGTTCTATATCACGTGTTTGTGTCAGTCATGTACTCAGGTGTTTTTGCATAGAGTTTCCGGTACTACACACTGATACCATCTTAATGTAGTGTTAACGTGCATATATCATCACCTATTATGTATGTAAATTAAATAGTAGATTACATTTATAAAAAAAAAATATATCACGAAATAAAACAAAAAAATTGATAGTATTTGGATAATGTGTGAATGAGGTTGAAGGGGACTTTAAAATAACCTGATATATATATTGAACGATACAATGAGAAAATATAACTAAAAATAATAAAATAAATTTGACTAAAACTTAAGTTCCATAAGTTTACGTTCAACAAGTTCCGGGCGAGAAGGAGACAAGCGCCAAGTTCAACATATATATTCTCTCTCTCTCTCTCTCTCTCTCTCTCTCTCTCTCTCTCTCGTGACCACAAGATATCTTTTCAGAATACTAAAGATAACCCCCCCCCCAAAAAAAAATTCATGTGCTAAAAAAAGGTCCAATGCCAAAAAAGTTCCTTGGCTAAATAAAAAGTTCATGCGCTAAAAAATGTTCCAGGTCTAAAAAAAAAAAAAGTTCCCAAGCTAAAAAAAAAAGAAAAGTTCCCAAGCTAAAAAAAAAAAGTTCCAAGCAAAAAAAAGTTCCCAAGCTAAAAAAAAAAGAAAAGTTCCCAAGCTAAAAAAAAAAAAAGTTCCCAAGCTAAAAAAAAAAAGTTCCCAAGCTAAAAAAAAAGTTCCCAAGCTAAAAAAAAAAGTTCCCAAGCTAAAAAAAAAAGTTCCCAAGCTAAAAAAAAAGTTAATGAGCTAAAAAACAATAGTTCCCTGGGCGATAACAAGTTGTATAGTAAATCAACGTCTTTAAGAAACAGTTCGAAACCTAAAATAAGAATTATCTCAAAAGCCAAGTTATTCGAGCGAAACGATTTGAAATTTTAAGCAGAAGGAAAAGTTATGATGTTGTGTAAGTTTCTGGACATTAAGTTATTCACCATAATTTTAAAGTGTTCGATCGATGTTGATATTCGAGTAAGATGTTTTGGATGTGTTAAAAGGTGACTGATCAAATTACCCGCAGTTTGAATATACCTTGATATGAATTAACCTAACCTAACCTACCATAATCCAACTTAATCTAACTTACTGTAACCTAACGTAAATTAATCTAATGTATACCTAAACTAACCTACCACAGCCTAACTTACCATTACCCATTACACCTAACCTAACCTAACCTAACCTAAGCTAACCTAACCTAACCTAGATTACTTTTAGGTAAGACCTGTTAGTTCCTGATATACACAAATCCCTCATCAACGTTTATCATATACGAGAAGACACAAAGACAAATTCATAAGTGATATAATTTTTTTCTTCTGATCTTGTCGTAAATTCTGAAAGTTATTGATGAATTCTGAACTTAACATAGAATTCTGAACTTGTTTCCATAAATCGGAATGAAGTTATTGTAAGATTATATTTCCACTTAACTGCATGGGATTAATAAGACCTGTTGTCCATGTATATCTAAATCAGTTACGCATATAAAGTGTAATGACAGGATCACCTGAAGATTAGACACCCCAGATTCACCCCCCCCTTCTCCTTTTGTTGAGGTGTGTCCAGTTCTGGTTCTTGTCCTAACTCCCGTCATCTTCGTCAGCCCTTGCCCCGGCCCTTGCCCCAGCTCTTGCCCCGGGTCTTGCCCCAGCATCTTGGTCTTGGTTGAGCGGCGGGGCAGAGCGTGACGCCTGACGGAGCATCATGGGTCGGAGATGTGTAGATTATCCATTCGTGGACTCATTAATAACTGAGACGACCTGACCTCACCTCTCTCCTCTTCCACCCCTCCCCCTTTTGCTCTGCCCTCTGTCCCCCTTCCACGCCCCCATCATTGACTCCCCTCCTCCTTTCCTGTCATCAACCCCTTCCACCACACTCCCTTCCTGTGTCACCGCCGCTTACTGCAGGCAATGAGAGGGGGTACTGGTGCTTGTCCGCCTCAATACTGACTGAGCTACTTGTTACGGCATGAAGCGGTTGTTGTGGTGAACTCTCTTGGGGTAACTTAAACAATGGTGGATTGTGGATCACGACCCGTGTCTGTTTAGAAGGCGAGGGGAGGGGGTGGCTGGGGCAAGGGGGAGGGGCAAGAGGGAAGGGGGTGGGGCAGGGCGTGGGGGGCAGGGCGTGGAGGGCAGACTGGGGCCCGCTCAAAGCTTTGTTCTCCCTCCTAATACAAGAAATTCCCTGGGTGATGTGTGAGGACGTGACGCCTCATGGACCTTCACCTCCCCCCCCCCCCCACTCTTCCTTCTACTCCTGCTGCTATACGGTCTCGTCTTTCCGTGAACTTTGAGTCATGTCAGAAGGCATGTTGACACACACACACACACACACACACACACATTTGAACGTAGGTGTGTGTGTGTGTGGTGACGGTCATAGTCTTGTCCTTGGTCGCTCAGGCGTGGCCGGCCGCTGCTGCACTATTTACTCCACGCCTCACAAGTCTCACATTCCTCCCCTAATACTTCTTCATCTCTAGCAAGAACATGACCTCCCCCCCCCACACACAACCTCCTCCTTCTCCTCCTCCGTCAGCATCCTGTGAAGTACTACCAGGAGGTGAGATGTGTTCTCCTCCCTCACGCACCATACCATTAACCTACTCTAACCTAGCCTAACTGCACAAAATATTTCACGTAAAGTTTTTTTTTTCTTCTTTTTTTTTTTTACGGGTATTAGCCCACCCGGACACATGTCACTGACCCACTTCGGGGCCTGGGGGCGAAAATATAATAATAATAATAATAATAATAATTCATAATAAATACAATTTATAATAAAAATACAAAATTAAAATAAAATAATAGTAATTCATAAAACAAAATTTATAATAAAAATACAAAATTACATATAGAACTATAAAATAATAATGACAACAATAATAATAATGACAACATTGTAATAATAATAATAATAATAAAGAACTATAAAGAAATAAAAAAAAAAAAAATAAACAGTGAGAAACAATATATGTATGTTGTGTTGCCAATAGTAAGAGAAACAATTGAGACCCTGCAACTGTGTGTAAATGAGGCAGAAAGTCAGATCAGCAACCTGAGACTTGGTCACAATTTTCGTGATGCCATATGGCAGCAGGGTCTACCATTAGACAACACATTATGCTTCCAATATCTTCCCAGGCGGTAGTACCTCCCTGTTTGGTAGCTGCCTACTGCCTACATAGTAAGTGTTGTAAATAATGCTGCAAATGTGCCATATATCAAGTGCTGCTACTGATATACAGAACAACCCTCCTCTGTAAACTTTTCTCTCAATATAACGTAACACTATATAACGCGACAAGTGCTGTGAATATAGTAACTCCCCCTTATAACCTGACTTGTATGTCATATACTGGGAATCTCTTATAACAAATTATTTATATTATATCAATTCCTTGAGTACAATGATTAAACCCCTTGAATACGATGTTTTAGCCCCTTGAGTACAATGTCTTAGCCCCTTGAGTACAATGACTTAACCCCTTAACTATAATGACTACAGTAAGTCTCTTGAGTATACAGTCATCTTACCTAAAGCAAAAGTTCTTCGTATTTATAGGGTTAAGTCATCGTACTCAAAGGGTTAAGGCATTGTATTCAAGGGGTTAAGACATTGAATACATTGTATTTAGATGGTTAAGTAATCGTATTCAAGTGGTTAAGTCATCGTACTCAAGTGATTAAGTCATCATATTTAAGTGATTGTCAGCATACTCATGTGGTCAAGTCATCGTACTCAAGGAATTCAGTCATTACACTCAAGGGGATAAGTCATCGTACTCAAGTGGTTAAGTCATCGTACTCAAGATGACGAGAATTATCTTATACAAAGGCCAATATCTTTACTACACCAAAGGAGTTGAAAGGAATCCATTATACCTCGCACTGTATACCGTATAAAAGACCATTATGTACTCAACCACTTCATTATAAAAAAAGTACTCAGTTAAGAAGAAGTGATAAATGATCTTCTTGAGGAAACATTTACAATACGTTTAACTTAAAAAAAATATATATACTAATAATAAATAAAATCAAGATTAAAATAAACGTAATATAATCAAGTCTTCATTCCAACATTAAGTATTTACCTGTTCTTGAAAACTTTAATTACAGGATTTTTTTTTACACAGGTGAGGTGAGGTGAGGGGGAGGGGGGAGGGTGTGTGAAAAAATTTGTGGTGAGGATTGAAAGTTAAAACAAGAGGTGTGTCTGAGGTCTCAAGTCCTATGATAATAATTGTTTAAGGAGTACAATGAGAGTCTTCCAACAATAACATTAACTAGAACACTCGTAGGTGCAGGGACCCACGGTGATGAGGGGAGAGTATAGCCTTTGTCATAAAAAAAAAAAAATCATCTCTTCAACTTAACTCAATTCAGTCTTGTCACGCATTTAAACCTTCCTGAATATATTATACATAGATAGACATTATATATATATATATATATATATATATATATATATATATATATATATATATATATATATATATATATATATATATAAAGATTGATACAGGAAGACATATACAGTATACATACATAACCACAAAGGCAGATAGACAGACAGACACAGAGATACACACACACTTACACACAAAGACCTGACGAGACTTGTGCTATACATCAACCAAACCTGACCACACGTGCGGTAAGTTTGGACTGTGTTTTTCTTCAGACTTGCTTCTTAATCCGCTAACGTCAACAGCAGCCAGCGTCTTATGGCCTCAGTGTTGTTAGAAGATATGCAGAGTTCCGACGTAATTTTTGCGCCAGGCGTTGATGTGTGCCAGCGCTGGATAAGGACTGTCGCTGGTGTCACTCAATGGTGCAAGGTGGTGTTAAGTGGAATTTAAATACTTTTGTGTATGTGTTACATATCTGTTGGTGCAATTTATTATGTGGTGGTTCCTAATGGTGGTTCCTAATGGTGGTTCAGGTGATTGGAGAGTAATCCTGACAACACAACAATAATCCTGACAACACAAGAGTAATCCTGACAACACAAGAGAAATCATGACAACAGAAGAGTAATCCTGACAACGCAAGAGTAATCCTGACAGCACCAAAGTAATCCTGACAACGCAAGAGTAATCGTGACAACACAAGAGTAATCCTGACAACACAAGAGTAATCCTGACAACAGAAGAGTAATCCTGACAACACAACACTAATCCTGACAATACAGGAGTAATCCTGACAACACAACACTAATCCTGACAACACAACAATAATCCTGACAACGCAAGAGTAATCGTGACAACACAAGAGTAATCCTGACAACGCAAGAGTAATCCTGACAACGCAAGAGTAATCCTGACAACACAACACTAATCCTGACAACACAAGAGTAATCGTGACAACACAAGAGTAATCCTGACAACACAAGAATAATCCTGACAAAACAAGAGTAATCATGACAACACAACACTAATCCTGACAACACAAGAGTAATCGTGACAACACAAGAGTAATCCTGACAACACAAGAGTAATCCTGACAACACAAGAGTAATCCTGAAAACACAAGAGTAATCATGACAACACAATAATAATCCTGACAACACAAGAGTAATCATGACAACGCAACAATAATCCTGACAACACAAAAGTAATCCTGACAACACAACAATAATCCTGACAACACAAAAGTAATCCTGACAACACAACAATAATCCTGACAACACAAAAGTAATCCTGACAACACAAAAGTAATCATGACAACACAACAATAATCCTGACAACACAAAAGTAATTATGACAACACAACAATAATCCTGACAACGCAACAAAAATTCTGACAACACAAGAGTAATCCTGACAACGCTGTGGACCCAAAAATCCTAAAGTATAATTAATCAGGTGTAAGTATTCAATTGCTATGTGAGTACCGATCTGCTGGCTTCCCTAACAAGATAACTAACATACTGGGACTTCGGGGGTGGAGGGGTGAGGGGGGGTGCGGGGGGTGGGTGGGTGAGGGAGGGGGTGATGGAGAGTGAGGAAGAATGATGGAGGGTGATTGGGTGGGTGAAGAAGGGTGAGGGTGGCTGGATGAGGGAGAGTGAAGGAGGATGGGCTTAATATTTTTTTGTACATATTTTATTCGAGAAGTGGGAGAAGAAGAGGAGGAGGAGGAGGAGGAGGAGGAGGAGTGAGAGGTCGAAGAGAAAAATTGCTAAGAGGAAGAAGACTGAAGGATGAGGAGGAGGAGGAAGACTGGAGGAGTAGGAGGAGAGAAAGAGAGGAAGAGGAGAATGAGGAAGAAGAAGAGGAGGAGAAGAAGAGGAGGAGGATGGATATTCTAGCTCTTAAGTAACAAAAATAAGATATTTGTATAATTATTATGCTTCTTTTTGCAGGATGAACTAAATTATATTTTTCTTTCCACAGGATGAACGACTTTCTTCTGGTTTATTTCGTCAATAATTTTACCTGAAACCTGATTGGAGGTGTAGGTGAGTGTTGGAGGTGTAGGTGAGTGTTGGAGACGGGGGTGTAGGTGAGTGTTGGAGGTGTAGGTGAGTGTTGGAGACGGGGGTGTAGGTGAGTGTTGGAGGTGTAGGTGAGTGTTGGAGACGGGGGTGTAGGTGAGTGTTGGAGACGGGGGTGTAGGTGAGTGTTGGAGGTGTAGGTGAGTGTTGGAGGTGTAGGTGAGTGTTGGAAACGGGGGTGTAGGTGAGTGTTGGAGACGGGGGTGTAGGTGAGTGTTGGAGAGACGGGGGTTTACAGTATTGGAGAGACGGGGGTGTAGGTGAGTGTTGGAGAGACGGGGGGTGTACGTGAGTGTTGGAGAGACGGGGGTGTAGGTGAGTGTTGGAGAGACGGGGTGTACATGAGTGTTGGAGAGACGGAGGTGTAGGTGAGTGTTGGAGAGACGGGGGTGTACGTGAGTGTTGGAGAGACGGAGGTGTAGGTGAGTGTTGGAGAGACGGGGGTGTAGGTGAGTGTTGGAGAGACGGGGGTGTAGGTGAGTGTTGGAGAGACGGGGGGTGTACGTGAGTGTTGGAGAGACGGGGGTGTAGGTGAGTGTTGGAGAGACGGGGTGTACATGAGTGTTGGAGAGACGGAGGTGTAGGTGAGTGTTGGAGAGACGGGGGTGTACGTGAGTGTTGGAGAGACGGGGGTGTAGGTGAGTGTTGGAGGCCTACTGGTTTAGAACACACACACACACACACACACACACACACACACACCAAGGATATATCACATCTACAGATCAACTTTCCCCTCACCTCCCTCACCCCCCCACTTCTCCCTCACCCCCCCACTTCTCTCTCACCCCCCCATTTTCTCTTCCCACGCCCCCCCCCCCCCAAAGCACTGCCAGCATCTTCGGGACTTCAAGATTCCTCATGTTTATCCCACAAACGTGATGGATACCTAGAACTGCCGCCGTCCTCTACCCTGTCCGTACACACACACACACACACACACACACACACGTACACACACACACACACACACACACACACACGTACATACACAACACAGCGGTTGCCAGGCAGGACACAGTTCATGGGGGACACATACAGAAGTCAACCACAAGTACTTCACGTGTACCCTTATCGCGTACCACCAGACAAGAGACGGTACACCACCATACAGACAAGAGACGGTACATCACCCAAAACAGATAAAAGATACGGTACAAGTGACGGTACAACACAGAACGGTACAACATAGGACGGTACAACACAGGACGGTACAACACAGCCTCAAAAAGAGATCAACTGAACGCTCTCACGACACAAAAACTAGCGTCGAGGTGAACTCCATGGCGGCGTGTCTGAACAGTCACCTGAGGCATCCGACCCTCTCTGACGATACACATACAGACAATTTACACAATTTACACATACGATTTACACATACAATTTACACAAACAATTTACACATACGATTTACACATACGATTTACACATACAATTTACACAAACAATTTACACAAACAATCTACACAAGCAATTTACACAAACAATTTACACAAACAATTTACACATACAATTTAGTCTTTATAACTGTAAATCATAAAATACATCAAATACAAACTCCCAGAAACTTCAATGAATTAATGGTATTTTAGTATTTTGTTTAATTTACAAAAAAATACCATGTCTTGATATTTTAGTTGGGATTTTTTTCTTGTGTAAGGTTAGGTTAGATTAGGTTAGGTTAGGTTAGATTAGGTTAGGTTAGGTTAGGTAAGGTTAGATTAGGTTATATAAGGTTAGGTTAGGTTAGGTTAGGTTAGGTTAGGTAAGGTTAGGTTAGGTTAGGTTAGGTTAGGTTAGGTTAGGTTAGGTAAGGTTAGATTAGGTTATATAAGGTTAGGTTAGGTTAGGTTAGGTTAGGTTAGGTAAGGTAAGGTAAGGTTAGGTTAGGTTAGGTTAGGTTAGATTAGGTTATATAAGGTTAGGTTAGGTTAGGTTAGGTTAGGTTAGGTTAGGTTAGGTAGGTTAGATTAGGTTATATAAGGTTAGGTTAGGTTAGGTTAGGTTAGGTAAGGTTAGGTTAGGTTAGGTTAGGTAAGGTTAGGTTAGGTTAGGTTAGGTTAGGTTAGGTTAGGTAAGGTTAGGTTAGGTTAGGTAAGGTTAGGTTAGGTTAGGTAAGGTTAGGTTAGGTTAGGTTAGTTTAGGTATATTTCGCCTACTTCCAATAGTTAACATCACAAAACCAAACATACCTTTTAAGTCCGACAAGAAAAAAAAAAGAAAAAAAGAAAAAAAAAAGAAAAAAATAGTAAAAAAAAAAAAAAAACACGCATTAAGGAACTGCAGCTAAATAAAATAATTAATGAAAAATAAGTAACTGTAGACGGTGTTCATTTCTGTAGGAGAGAGTATCACATTACATCTTGTCTTCCATGACTAAGGAACTCCCAGCGTAAAGGATCCCTACTGTGGTATCCTACGGAGTCCTAGTAAACTGCTAGAGCATAGAACCTCTCTCATACATACATACATATATACATTCATACATACATACGCATTTATCTAAAACACCCAAGATTGTTCTTAGGTTTTGATATTCTTCCTCGTCTTCCTCCTCTTCTTACTTCTTCTCCTCCTCCTCCTCCTCCTCCTCTTCTTCTTCCTCCTCCTCCTCCTCCTCTTCTTCCTCCTCATCTTACTTCTCCGCCCCTTCTTCTTCCTCCTCCTCTTCTTCTTTTCCTCCTCCTTCTCTTCTTCCTCCTTCCCCTCTTATTTTTCTTCTTCCTCCTCCTCTTCTTTTCCTTTCTCCTCCTCCTTCTCTTCTCCTCTTCATCTTCTTCTTCTTCCTCCTCTTCATCATCACAATATCTTCCCCTTCTCCCCCCTCCTATGGTACAAACCTCATGTATACGACCGCCTTTTTACCGGCCAAGAGAGACGACTCCAGCAGGCCGCGGGTGTAAGAGAGGTCCGGAATGCGATCAGAATTACGGCAGCGAACTCTTGACTGTGGAAAAACTAGTGGAAGGGAACAGGTCATTTAATGATCTTGTTCTGGCCCAACACCCATACCCCCACCCCCCTCCCTCCCTCCCTCCCTCCCGATTCGCCATTGTCTCTCGTGTTGCATTGTGGGTAAGGCCGGGTAATGGGTCGTATCTCTCTCTCTCTCTCTCTCTCTCTCTCTCTCTCTCTCTCTCTCTCTCCTTTCTTTTTCACTCTCTCTTTTTCTTTCTCTCGGTCTCTCTTTCTCTCTCATCGTCAGTATTTCAGTCTGTCTTTCTCTCTCTCACTGTCAGTCCCCGTTTCTCCCTCTTTCTCTGTCAGTCTGTCTGTCTCTCTTACTCACTGTCATTCTCTTTCTTTCTCACTGACAGTCCTTCTCCCTTTCTCTCTCAGTCACCCTCTCTCTTTCTCATCATAATTCTCTCTCTCTCTCTCTCTGCCAGTCTGTCTCTCTTTCCCTTTCTCTCTCTCTATATATATCAATCTGTCTCTCTTTCTTTGTCTCTCAGTCTTTCTCTTTCTTCCTCTTCGTCTTCTCTATCTCCCTCTATTCCTTCTTTATCCCTATGCCTATCTTTCTATCAGTCTCTCTCTCTCTCTCTCTCTCTCTCTCTCTCTCTCTCTCTCTCTCTTTATTTACTCATTTGTCTGTTCCACTCTCTTTAATCGTTCACTTCTTCAGCTGTTTGTATTTAACACCTGTCTAGATAGTCTCCTCAGGTGAGTCTGCATCCAAGTTGCATAATTAGCGTGGTGGGGTTACGTTCAAGCGATCTCTTTTATATGACACGTATTTATAAAAAAGGTTACGTAATATATGTTGTGTTTAGCATTCCTGCATTCCGATAATTACTGGCACGCCAATAAAAGGTAGAGACGACAAAAACAAAAAAAAAGACTCGATTTGAACGATGCTATCAGGTTATTACGACCAAATCGACGGTGATAAGAACTATAACTTGTCAGATTATTACGACAGAAACCACAACAAAGGGAAAGAATGACAAATAAAACGATTATAATCAGTAACATAAATACAACAGAGAGAGAGAGAGAGAGAGAGAGAGAGAGAGAGAGAGAGAGAGAGAGAGGCTAGGTGAAGTGAAAACGAGAGATGGTCAACTAAGCCCCCCCCCCTCCCCCCCCCCCACACACACACAACACGATGACACTACCCTCTCTCCATGGTTTATGATAATAGAGGAAGTTTAAGTTAAATAAAAACTTGTATGAAGGAAAGATTAAACGTAGATAATAACGATAGTGGATAAGGTAAATAACGATGACGATGAATAACACAGGAAGACGATGATGATAATAAAAATAGGAGAAAAGTAAGAAAGTTGATGGGAATGACGATTATAATGATGACAATGATGATGACGATAATGAATAAGACGATGAAACGACAATGAAACAAATACAACAACAACAACAACAATGACGATCATGAATATAATCACAGCGAGACGAGGAGTTGTGTGTGTGTGTGTGTGTGTGTGTGTGTGTGTGTGTGTGTGTGTGTGTGTGTGTGTGTGTGTTGTGAGGTGGGTTTTTTCCCAGTATCCGCTCCAGTATTCCCCCACCCGCATAATTTGACTATTTTACCACAATTTAGCTAAATCTAGAAGAGGGGTAGGGGGGTGGGGGAGGGGTAGGGGGTGGGGGAGGGGTAGGGGGGTGGGGGGGGTAGGGGGGTGGGGGTGGGGGAGGGGTTGGGGGTGGGGGAGGGGTAGGGGGTGGGGTATGGTAAGTAAAGAAAGGAGTAAGGAGGAAGAGTAGAGAGAGAGGGTAAAGAGGGAGGGAGGGAGGGAGGGAGGGAGGGAATGGTAAGAAAGAACGGAGGGGTGGAGGGGGTAGGAGAGAAGGAGGGTGGGAGTGGGAGAGGGAGCTGAGGGGGGAGAGAGAGAGAGAGGGAGCTGAGGGGGGAGAGAGGGAGCTGAGGGGAGAGAGAACTGAGGGGGGAGAAAGGGAACTGGGGGGGAGAGAGGGAGCTGAGGGGGAGAGAGAGAGAGAGGGAGCTAAGGGGGGAGAGAGGGAGCTGAAGGGAGAGAGAGAGAGAGAGGGAGCTGAGGGGGGAGAGAGGGAACTGCGGGGGGTGGGGGGGAGGGGTGAAAGCAATCTTAAGTGATCTGCTCCTGTTTGTCTCATACTTAATGTTTATATTACTTAATGATACTCAGCGTGGAGGAAGTAGGAGTAGAGGATGTAACACTGACGGCAGGGAGGAGGAGGGGGAGGGGGAAGGGGGAGGAGGGGAGGGGGAAGGTGGAGGAGGGGGAAGGGGGAGGAGGAGGAGGGGGAGGAGGGGGACGAGGAGGAGGAGGAATAGGAGAGGAGGAGGAATAGGAGAGGAGGAGGAATAGGAGAGGAGGAAGAAAGAAGGAAGAAGAATAATAATAAGAAGTCACCTAGACAATGCACAACAATAATACACCATAATAAACACAGTCTCAGAAGCTTGTATATTAACCTAACCTAACCTAACCTAACCTAACCTAACCTAACCTAACCTAACCTCACCTCACCACACCTAACCTAACCTAACCTAACCTCACCTCACCTAACCTAACCTAACCTAACCTAACCTCTTACCTATACTTTACTCTTGGTAAGGTCATGCATGGTAAACCCCCCCCCCCCCCTTCCCCCGACGCTGGTATCACAGGTGAGTGTATGACGAACTTACAGGTGTCAAGAGATTAATTAATGAAGGTGTTATGTATTTATTTGTTTATTAATCGAATCGTAATTGTTTTTGTTGTTTTTTTACATTTACTTACAGGTAAGTTTGTATATTTGGACAGACAGACACACACACGGAAAAGGAGAGAGAGAGAGAGAGAGAGAGACTAGCTGGATCCGCAGAAATTTTGCGTTAGCACAACCCTCTTCACGCTGGTACACACGCCTCCTCCCACTTCAACAAATCCCTCAACCCACCTCACGCACCACTCCCTCTTCCCCCCCCCCCCCTTACCCTTTCCCCCCCCCACAAACACACTCTCCCTTACACCTTTCCCTCCCTCATTCCCCTTAAACATTACCTTACACTCCCCCATAATCCCCTACACACTCCCTTCCCCCCCAAACTTCCCCCCCCCATTGCCTCACACACTCCCTTACACCTACACCCCCCACCTACACCCCCCACCTACACCCCCCCACCTACACCCCCCTCTATCCCCTCCTTCCAACCATTCAACTAGATCCTAATGAACATAATAATCAATAATGACCAATTTTATACCTGTAGATAAATTCCCCACATCTTCATTCAGACACTCAGTTTAGGTTAGGTTAGGTTAGGTTAGGTTAGGTTAGTGTGGCTTAATGTTTACTATTTTGCATATAGATCTAAATTGTTTACGTCTATTTTTTGTTTACCTTGTATGGTGGAGGAGGAGGAGGAGGAGGAGGAAGAAGAGGAGGAGGAAGAGGAGGAAGAAGAGGAGGAAGAAGAGGAGGAAGAAGAGGAGGAAGAGGAGGAGGTGAAGCTGGATAAATTATGTGACTGTGGCGTGCGTAATGTTGAGTCCGTGTTCAGCTATGTATGACTCATGGTCTTGTCTTAAGTGAATGACTGTACTCAAAACGTAAGGTACATGTACTCTATACATCTCTCGTCAAATACGTACACACTATGAGGACACTGACTCGACATACACACAGGAAAAGACAGCTATAAAATATAAGCTATTATATAGAGAGAGCATCAATAAACATCAATATCCCTATTAAATTTCTTCAATCCGATTTAAATAACAGATAAATCGGCTTAAGTGTTTGCAATCGGCGTTGTATATTCCTATGTTTATTTACTTATCCTTATTCACTAAAGCAGATTATGTTACGTATAATATGTGAAAACTGTCAAAAAAAAACAATAGGGTAAATAATATGAGTTAATTATAAAACGAATCTTGTTTATTCCGAAAGAAATTTTTAGGTTCGTCGTTTTTTTGTAAATTTGTCGATTCACTTCCGGGGTGAGTGGCAAACGGGAGGAAGTTGGAAACGATCATGGTAGACAGTGATTCATGGCAAACAGACAGGAGGTAAGTAGACAGTAGGTAAATAAACAGGTAAGTAGACAGTAGGTAAGTAGACAGGTAATTACACTGGGTAAGTATAACAGGTAGGTAGACAGGTAAATAGACAGGTAAGTATATAGGTAAGTACAGCAGGTAAGGAAAGATTTGGAGGCGTTTTATATTACATCAACGCCTACAATCTTAGTCCATCTATGCTGAGAGTAATAACAAAGGAGGAACAAGTGAGAGAACAGCACAGGTGACGGAACAACACAGGTGAACAAGTGAGGGAACAACACAGGTGAACAAGTGAGGGAACAACACCCACCCACGCACAAACACACACACTTCTGGAAACACGTAATCCCTCCATTTCCTCCTCCTCCTCCTCCCTCCCCTCCATCAGTAGTCAAATAATTTCCACTTCATAACTTCTGCGTTACTCCACTCACGACCATACACCTCTCTATACCTGAGGGTGCCGTAACGTCAAAGTCATTAATACAAAAAAAAAATAAATAATAAAAAATATCACACGTCTTATCATTTGAGATCATGTGTAAGATGATAAAAAAATATAATCCCAAATAGTTATACCAATAATTATAGTCTTATGTGTTAGAGAATATTAACATAACACTTAACACACATATAACACATCACATAACGCAATATATATAACAAAATACATTTAATATAACACGTTCAACATAACACAACATAAAACTTATCTAACACGTTTAACATAACACAACATAACACATAATTAAGAGAGGTAAAAGGAGGTTATATTGATGGGTGTGTAATATTCTCAGGTGTACAATATGTGGCTGCCTCACCTGTTTGTGTTCATACCGAAGGTCACCTAACAACACAAGTGCTGCTTTTCCGCCGACTCATTCAAGGGTTTCAGAAAATTCCTCTTAATTGCAATATATGATGACAAAATGACACACACACACACACACACACACTCACACACACACACACACACACGTACGTACACACATACACATACACAAACACACACACACACACACACACACACACACACACACACACACACACGTACACATACACACATAACTAATAAAATCTAATAATTACGTTCAACAAAAACAATAAACAACAACAATAAAAATAAAAACAACGAAACATTAAAAAAAAAATATATAAAAAAATCGATATTAATAAAAAAAAAATAAAAAAAAAAAAAAAAAGAACAAAACAATAAAAAAAAACATAAAACAAAATAAAAAAAACAAAGACAAAACCAACAACAACTAAACAACAACAAAATCTAGTCCAGCCAGCGTAGCAGACGTGAGTGAGGGGTAACAGGTATAAAAATAGTGTTACCGCCTCACACCATAAATACCTTCACTACTTGGACATCGCTTTGCTTAGTAGAGAGAGAGAGAGAGAGAGAGAGAGAGAGAGAGAGAGAGAGAGAGAGAGAGAGACTTGTATATTCTCGCTAAGTTGAGGATGCAGTTCTATGTTGATTGGTTTTGGGACAACGGGGAATGTAGACAACGGTAAACGGTGATAAACAGTAGCCATAACAGGGGATGTCAACCAGATAGTGTATAAAATGATATCACCCTCAACCTACACACGCCATGGGCTCTGTGGGTGGGGTATAGTGACTCTGATACCCACACTATGGGCTCTGTGGGTGGGGTATAGTGACTGTCTGATACCCACACTATGGGCTCTGTGGGTGGGGTATAGTGACTGCCCATACTCACTTGACTGATAGATTAATTAACACTAAGATTACATGTTCCTCTTCCTCTTGGGTCTATGGTTAGTTATACTGGTCAAGAAGAGTCGTGTTTTCTCTGTCTGCCCATCGAAGTAACGTACTCATGCTGTTCTGTCGACTCCTTTCCAACACAGTTACCATTCTGTCTGTCTGTCTGTCTGTCTGTCTGTCTGTCTATCATTATTATAGTAACATTAATTCTTATTCATTTCTCTAATAATAATAATAATAATATAATGATAAATAATTTGTCTTAACAGTGATGGCACACACACACACACACACACACCTAAAGTTATGTCAAACTAATAATTTGCTTAATAATCAATGTAAACCGTAGTTATCTCATCGATTAATTGTAATGATATAAAGTCTCTCTCTCTCTCTCTCTCTCTCTCTCTCTCTCTCTCTCTCTCTCTCTCTCTGTAGGTATGATGCATCTCGACAGGTGTGTTATGTCTCGATAGGTGTGTTATGTCTCGTACAGGTGTAATGTCTCGTCAGGTGTGTAATGTCCCGTCTAGTGTGTGTGTGTGTGTGTGTGTGTGTGTGTGTGTGTGTGTCTCATCAACAAAGGGTACACAAAGCAAGTTAAGACCCGGACCTAATGATAGCTTACCTGGGCTAACAACTCAACTCTGGCAAACCAGACCATCACATCAGCGCCTTCATAATGGCGCCTCGAGGCATCACTCCTAACCACAAATCCTGAACGCCACAATCATTTACCCTCCATCTCAGGCCAATCATGGTATCTCAAACGACCATTACACAACACCACCACTACATCACCTGGCAATGATCACCCTCACGGTATTTAGCTACAGGATTATAGCAGATAATTCCGGATGTATAATACAGTTTGGGGTATTTTGTTGTGTTATTTATTCAACCTCAACACACCTGTATAATTATATATGGAAATGTATTTACCTGTATGTGAGATAATCTAGGTTATACAGGTATACATTATACTGTATATATCGAGTAATACAATTTATACATCGTTATTGTATTACTACATGTTGTCTATGCTGCAGTATTGGTCAAGACTTAGGTACAATAAAACCTGATACAATAGTACTTAATGACCTTTGACCTTGATTATTTAATGATGCCTAATAACAACAATACTTAACACAGAACATATACTTAATAAAATATCATTAATTAGTACCGAGTAATTAGTAAAACAGAGGCAATTTTTTTTTCATTTTATTTCGAAGACTCAGACAAACTTAACACTATATATACTATAACAAAATATAGTTGGCAAAAGACTAATTTAATATACCTTGCTAAATAAATTCCCAGTGTTATGATAATAGACTGAAAACTTTAATTATTCATGAATTTTACCTGAAGTTATACATGAATGAAAAATAATTATATTTGACGTATTGAAAAAAATAAATAAATAAATGTTGTATTCAGTTTATTCTCAGCCACACCAGTATATGGGGATTGACTTGAAGGAAAATAAATGAGTGTTGACTTATTCACGGCCGAGTGCATTATTTCTGTGAGTCAGACTTAAGTGTATACACGTTGTATATACTTATTGACTAACTTTCACCCCCAACCACCTCTACCAGCCTGTGTGTATTGACTCTGAAGTGCTGATCATGGCTCTCTCTCTCTCTCTCTCTCTCTCTCTCTCTCTCTCTCTCTCTCTCTCTCTCTCTCTCACACACACACACGTGGCCAGTGACCGTGGTCGTCGCCTAGAAATGCATGACTGCTTTTGAAACATTGTTATGTGTGCACGATGGAGTTGTCATTTTTACCGCGAGTTGGGTCAAGTCCCGTTGGTGGGGTGATAACGTGGTGTGGGGGTAGGGGGGAGGGTGGGGGGTGGGGGTGAGGTAGAGATGAGGGCGGGGAGGGGAGGCGAGGGAAGAGGGAGATGGAGAGAGAGGGGGTTAGGGAGATGGGGAGGGAGATAGGGGGAAAGGAGAAGGGGAGGGAGGAAAGGGGAAGATGGAGCGAAGGGGAGATGAGAAGGGAAGGTGGAGAGGAGGAGGGTGGGTAGAGGGAGAGATGGGGGAAGGAAGGGAGGGGGAGGAAAGAGAGGAAGGGAAAGAGACAGAGAAGTGGGGAGGAAGGAGGGGGAGGAGGAGGAGGAAACGGGGGAGGTAGACAGTTGTGGTTGGGTATGACTTGACACTTTTCACCCTCCCCTTCCTTACCCTCCCTCCCTCCCTCCTTCACCTCTCCCCTCCCACCCCCCTCCCTCCCTCCCTCCTTCACCTCTCCCCCCTACCCCCCTCCTCCTTACCCTCCCCAACACTGCCGACTTACGGAATTTCATCGCATTATGGACAAAAATAATAACTCAAAATCTAAACAAAAACAAACAAAAAAACAATAAAATATGACAAATACCCCAACAAGAAACAAAAACAGTTTGTGTACTGCAATCAAAATCAATTTCAAAGTTAAAGGAAATGATCAAAGTTTCAAAAGACCTAATTTGTGTATGGTGAAACCTAACCTAACCAAACCTAACCTAACCAAACCTAACCTAACCAAACCTAACCTAAGCTAACCTAACCAAACCTAACCTAAGCTAACCTGACCTAACCTAACCTAAGCTAACCTATTCGGTATTATAACAGTCTATACAGTGAGACCTCTATTAACGGAATATATTGATAGGGAAGTCCGTTATATCGAGGATCATTAGATGCCAAACCTCCATGTAACGGATTATATCGTGTGAAAATCCGTTATCTGGAGGTTTCACTTCTTAAAAATATCCCCATGACGAAATAACACGAACAAAATTATTATCTGTGTAAATATTATCTTAGGTTATGTTAGTGATCAATCTTTAGGCGAAATAAACCAAGGGTGTCTAATCTTAAGGTGATATAAACCAAGGGTGTCTAATCTTAAGGTGATATAAACCAAGGGTGTCTAATCTTAAGGTGATATAAACCAAGGGTGTCTAATCTTAAGGTGATATAAACCAAGGGGTGTCTAATCTTAAGGTGATATAAACCAAGAGTGTCTAATCTTAAGGTGATATAAACCAAGGGGTGTCTAATCTTAAGGTGATATAAACCAAGGGGTGTCTAATCTTAAGGTGATATAAACCAAGAGTGTCTAATCTTAAGGTGATATAAACCAAGGGGTGTCTAATCTTAAGGTGATATAAACCAAGGGGTGCCTAATCTTCAGGTGATATAAACCAAGGGTGTCTATTCTTCAGGTGATATAAACCAAGGGTGTCTAATCTTAAGGTGGTATAAACCAAGGGTGTCTAATCTTAAGGTGATATAAACCAAGGGATGTCTAATCTTAAGGTGATATAAACCAAGGGATGTCTAATCTTAAGGTAATATAAACCAAGGGATGTCTAATCTTCAGGTAATATAAACCAAGGGGTGTCTAATCTTAAGGTGATATAAACCAAGGGGTGTCTATTCTTCAGGTAATATAAACCAAGGGGTGTCTAATCTTAAGGTGATATAAACCAAGGGGTGTCTAATCTTAAGGTGATATAAACCAAGGGATGTCTAATCTTAAGGTGATATAAACCAAGGGATGTCTAATCTTAAGGTGATATAAACCAAGGGGTGTCTATTCTTCAGGTAATATAAACCAAGGGTGTCTAATCTTTAGGTGATCCGTCTTATTTCGTAACACTAAAGGGCTTAAAATGATAAACTTTTTACCTCACACAAACACAAGACTTCCACACGATATCAATGACCTGTTATACCAAGAAATTATTAAAAAATAAAATTATAAAGAATTAATTAGTTATTTTTAAGTCTGTTTCCCCCTGAAGGAAGATGAGGTATTATTTTTTCCCTTCTCCTCCTCTTCTTCTTCTTCTTTTCTTCCTGTTCCTCCTCTTTCTTTCTTTCTTATTCTTCTCCCTCCCCCCACCTCCTCTTCTACCTCTTCAGCCTCCTCTTTTCCCTCTTCCTCCTTCTCATCCACCTCTTCTTCTTTTACTTCTTCTTCTTCCTCTTTCTCCTCGTCTTCTCCTTCTTCCCCTTACTCCTCTTTTCTTCTCCTCCTTGTTTCTCCCCCTTCTCCCTGTCCTCCTCTCCGTCTACAAATGATTCCCCATAAAGAATCAAATAAAGACTCCCTCCACAGCTTATTTCACCTGAAGTTTAACCAACCTAACCTAACCTAACCTAACCTAACCTAACCTAACCTAACCTAACGCTAACCTAACCAAAGCAATCCTAACCTAACCTAAACCCGCAGGTAGAATTAGGGTGTTTAATTATCAGGTGAAAAAATTTACTTGACGAAAAATATGAGAGAGAGAGAGAGAGAGAGAGAGAGAGAGAGAGAGAGAGAGAGAGAGAGCCTCAGGTGACCTATGTAATGATACCCTCAGCACTGTGGTTCACCTGGTAGACACTGACCAGTAGAAAGGGTGGACGCCAGAGATGATGTGAAGGTGAATTTAAAGTTTGTAGAGACGGACAGTAACAAAATGAACACCACATAACTTAACGGTAGGAGGTAGTAAGCAGCTATCATACAGGGAGGTACTACTGCCTGGGAAGATATTGGAAGCATAATGTGTTGTCTAATGGTAGACCCTGCTGCCATATGGCATCACGAAAATTGTGACCAAGTCCCAGGTTGCTGATCTGACTTTCTGCCTCATTTACAAACAATTGCAGGGTCTCAATTGTTTCTCTTAACATTGACAACACAACATACATATATTGTTTCTCACTATTGCCTTCATTATTATTATTATTATTATTATTATTATTATTATATTAATTATATTTTGTTATATATGTTTTTATTTATTATTATTATTATTATTATTATTATTATTATTATATTTTCGCCCCTAGGCCCTGATGTGGGTCATTGACCTGTGCCCTGGTGAGATGATCCCATAAAAAAAACTAATCCAACCTAACCTAACCTAACCTAACAAAGACAACAGTATTGAAACTCAACCTAAGCGAAGTTAAACAGAATATATTAACCGTATGAAATCTGACCTTAAGTATGTGAGTGAGTGAGTGTGTGTGTGTGTGTGTGTGTGTGTGTGTGTGTGTGTGTATATGCGTGTGTGTATGTGTGCGTGCGTTATTGCGTGTCTGAGTTAGTCTTTACCTCTCTACCACACCCTCACTCTAGCACCTCGATATCCAACAAACGCAATCAACTTATACTTCTTCCAAATATAAATCTTACGTTGACATAAAGAAGATTGTAGACGGTAGGGTGGGGAGGGGGTGGGGTGGGGGTGGTGTGGGGTGGGGTGGGGTGGGGTCGGGTGGGGTGGGGTGGGGTCGGGTGGGGTGGTGCTAGGGTGGGGTGGGGTGGTGCTGGGGTGGGGTATAGGATGGGGTTTGTGTGTGGGGATGGGGGGGGGGACTCACATTCAACACCCAAGCTCTCTAATCGCCTAATTAGTAAGATAATCTAATAACCACCATCCTTAGCGACAGGTTAATGAATACTGTGTAAAGGTGTGAGGATGGTAACGCCCCTCTCATCTTGTGTTACCTTGTGTGGGGTCTGTCTGTCTCTCTGTCTCTCATTCTATTTTAGGTTTAAGCTTTCTTGCTGCTCCAAACCTACCCTACCCTAACCTAACCTAACCTAACCAAACCTAACCTAACCTAACCAAATCTAACCTAACCTTCATATCCGTGCCACACGCTACTTTATCCTCAGCTTAATTATAATTCTAATACCATTTCACACGTGTACACGCACCGCAAATGGGATCCCGTTCTCTCTCTCTCTCTTTCTCTTTCTGTTTATCTATCTTCATCTCTTTCTCTACATGTTATGTCTCTAATTCTCTAATTCTTTCTTTCTCTTTCTCTCTCCTTCTTTAACTATCTCTCTCTCTCTCTCTCTATGTCTTTCTGGCTATTTTCTCCCTCTCTCTATTTTTTCTTTCATTTCTCTCCATCTTTCTTCCTTTATTTATCTCTCTCTCTCTCTCTCTCTCACCAGCCGCCGCCCCCCTCACTAAGGTAGAGAAGCAACAGTGCGGGCGGGGATGAAGACCTCCCACACATAATAGCACGACAAGCATAAGGACCCCGCTGGAGGGTGGGTGGGTGGTGGCTGCGACAAGGACCGTGCTACCCCCGCATGCGGCGCACCAGTGTCCCGCAACGTTGCCGCGGCGGATCACTGTCATCACTGCCGCACTTTGCCATGACGGCTGGATTATTGAGCTTGGTACAGTACAACTCGGATGGTTCACACCGGGGTTAATACCTTCCCCCAGGGGTTATATGGGACAGTGTTTAGGGGTGAGCTGTGATGGAGGTCCGTGGTGGTGGTCAGTGGTGGAGGTCAGTGGTGGAGGTCTTCAACATACCACCATCAACTCTCCAACATGGTGTACGGTGTAAGCGAGGCCACTCAACCAATCTTTATATCGCATGTCGGCTTCTTACCACGCACTTAGTTGTAGTTTGGTGCACATGCAAGTTACTTACTAGCTTGCAATGAGTGACGCATCACGAGAGAGACATTTTTCTCTCTGGTTATGCCCGCTACACTGTACCTAATGTCATAAAATATTCGCTATGTTGACGGCTTATAAATTCGAAGGTAATATTCAACAGGTAACATACACAAGACTTCATTCCACTCTATTCGTGTCTCAACTTACATTAAAAAAAAAATGTAACATAAATTTCTAACTTCCTTTATTTTGATGGATTATGATTAGTATTTTTATTTTCTAGCGAATTTTTTTCTGGCAAAAGCCGAGAAACTCACGGGAGGCGGCCCACCTGTATAATCAGTCCTCAGGTGCGTAAACTTGTCATTTGCGATACTGTGCAGGTGACGCCGATTGCTGGAAATAATTGTTTAAGGTAAAAATTTCTCCTCCAACTTCTTCTTCTTCTTCTTCTTCTTCTTCAACGCTTTGGGGATTTTTCTCTGTTGTGCTTTCTTAATTCTGATTTAGGAGACGAGAGATGCGTGTTGGCTGAGGGAGAGAGTGTGTGTGGGGGGGTGAGAGAGGGGAAGGGGGGATAGGGTGAGAGAGGAGGGGGGGTAGGCGCTCGACTGGCTTGCTTACTTGCTTGCTACTTGTGCTACTGATGATTAGTTAGTCTACGACATGCTAGTAGCTACTTGAGATGTGATGGTGGTAGTGGTGGTTGTGATGGTGGTGATGATGATGATAGTGTTTGTGGTCGCCGTATTGGTAGTTGTGGTAGTGATGGTTGTGGTAGTGGTGGTAGTGGTGGTTGAGGTGGCGGTCGTGGTGTTAGTGGTAATTGTGGTAATGGTACGCTGATGGCGATGATAGTGCTGTACAGTAATGATTGTTGTGTTGGTAGCTGTTTGAGACATGGTGATGATGGTGGTTGTGGTAGTTGTTGTGGTGGTGGTGGTGATATACTGTGGTATTTACAGTAATGGACTTCGTGTTAATATCCATAACCAAGAACTATCAACAATAACAAGAAAAACAATTACAACCTTTAACAAGAGTAACAACAACAACAACAACAACGACAACAATAATAATAATAAAACAATAATAATAATAATAATAATAATAATAATAATAATAATAACAATAATAATAATAATAATAAACATCACCAATTATACCACAGCTACATCACATTCTTAAAAGCTTTACCTGCCATACTGTAAAGGTTACCTGAATTACAAGCTAAAAAAAACTATCTCAACCTTTCACTTATCATCATCCAGTTATTCTTTTACCTATAGTCAACTTTTTTTTATAGCTGACGTACAAGCCCCTCCCCCATTTGCAGCTCATTGGTCAGGGTTTTTGAGCTGACTGTACAAGCCCCTCCCCGATTTGCAGCTCATTGGTCAGGGTTTTTGAGCTGACGGTACAAGCCCCTCCCCGATTTGCAGCTCATTGGTCAGGGTTTTTGAGCTGACGGTACAAGCCCCGCCCTCCCTTGCAGCTCATTGGTTCATACGTAATATTCGATTAATATTGATAAATCGCAAATAAATCAATATATGACTTAAGGATTCCCAGTTCAGGTTCACTTTAATGATGAATTTAATGTCTGTAAGAATCTAATTGCTTGTAAACATTGAATTTCAAGATATGAGTAAAAAAGAAGTTTGAATGTTTATCGTCGAAGTCACAAACAGATTCACGTTTTCATCCCATTCTTCGATCTCTCCCTCCTACCATCTCCTTCCTGGTCTCTCTCTCCTACCATCTCCTCCCTTGTCTCTCTCTCTCCCCCTCCTACCACGTCCTTCCTGATCTCTCTCTCTCCCTCCTACCACCTCCTTCCTGATCTCTCTCTCTTCCTCTTACCATCTCCTTCCTTGTCTCTCTCTCTCTTCCTCCTACCGTCCACCTTTCACCAATCGCTCACTAACCATTCACTATGCACGTACAGCTACGGACAAAATTCCTTAAACACTTGGTAATAATAGAACAATAATCAACCACCATTACACTTCCTATACAATAAGGTAAAGTAACCAAAGAGTAACCACTACCTAACACTATACCATAGGGGGATCAGAGAGCCTTAATCTATGCACCTTCAGATACTACACCTACAGGAAGCTTATGTAAAACACTAAAAAGAATAACGATAATAAACAAATGAAGAAGGTTAAATTATAGATAAACTGAATAAAATTATAGACTAAATGATAGAGTAAGTCATATAAAAAAAATCTTAATAAATATTTAATAATTTATTTGAAGGGAGCATTATCAAGTGATTTACGTAATATATCTTATTTCTATTTATCTAAACTAGTAGATTCAATGTTGATTTGCTATTATGTGGTACTATTTGATCCTTATGAGGTAAAATAATCATGAAATAATGTTTTGGTTTTTATACTCGGTTACCCTGATGTTCCGCTTGATGACGTCACAGTTAAACTACGTGAAAATGACATGGAGTGACAGATGAGTGAGATTTATCGGTGTTTATAAAAGAAACTATAAAGTACATATATACAGTCGTAGATATAAGTTTGATATATTTACACCGTAATAGTCATAAACTTCGACTATATGTACAGTTGAGAACATTACCGACTAGTACACTCAACGTTGTCAATCCACTCATTCTTTCCGCGAGGTGTGATCCCTTCCCAAGACGTGAGGTGCACACAGTAGCCTGGGACTACAGTATAATTTGACTTGTTACATGGTCTCGGATTATGACACAAGGTCAATAGTCTGGCCGGCTGGATTTCTGTCCACTCACCGAATTTACTAACTGTTTACTGTATATTAATTACGTGAAGGGAGAAACATCATCTCTGATCATTACACACATAGTTACACTTTTAATATAGCCAACTGTACACTCTACACACACCATGGAGCTACATCTGGTACTCTCACAACTACCATTAGTCTAACGCTTGGTGAAGGACGAAAGGTAAAACTATAACCAAACAGGAAATGCTGCAACAGGTGGAACTGCTGCCGACTGACTTATCATTGTCATTCACACATTAACATTATTTATAATCAACGTAGTTTGCCAACTTCCTGGGAATGTTTTTATTAACAATTTGATGTTTATGTAAATTTATGTAAAGAGAATCAAATACATCCGTTATTTATTGGGTCATGAAAGTCGACCAATCATATAAGGACGCCACCCCCCCCCCCCCCCCCTCTCCCATCACCCCTAGATCACGTGAGAGATGGACGAGATAAAATAAATAAATATGCATAGACTCACTCAGACCTGTAGCACAAGCTGGGAACACCACCCTAATGTGCGGTAACAGTCTAAGCATAATGTGTGTTGTCTTACGTGTTTATATCCTTGTTTAATAAATATTGCGTTGTAACTGCACAAGTAATTTCTTAGCTCTCTCCCAGCCCTCTAGCCCCCCCCCCCCCCCACCCCCTCACTCTCGGGGTGTACTAGTCGGAAATGTCGCCAATTGCACCTCAATGCCATGTATTTTTAAGAGCTGTGAGGATAAATTGTCAAGTTAAGCTGTAAGGTTAAGTTGTTGGATTAAATTGTGGAGGTTAAGCTATGAAGCTGAGTTGTGAAGTTAAGATGGAAGATTAAGTTATGGAGTTAAGCTGTAAGATTAAAGCTGTGAGGTTAAACCATGATGTTAAGCTTCTTATAGTGAAAAAAAAGAAATATGAACTTGAATTTTAGTCCATATGAAAAAAAATTATATCTTGTAATTCATTTTTTTCAATTACATTTTAACCGAACGTTCACGAGTAAACAACACTAAGAAGAACGACTTTAATGTCCGCTAACTGAAGACTAACTGTGGTAGGTTACGGTTGTGACGTCATACGGTAATGGCGTCATAAAGTAATGGCGAGAACGGATAATTTTTACGTGTAGCGGACGGACAATTTTGACGCCGTGTGTGTGTGTGTGTGTGTGTGTGTACTGTTATGATACAGACATGCCTCGCTGGCCTTCAATTTACGTAAACATAAAAAAAGTGACAAAAATACATTATATATATATTCTTCATTAAACATTTTCAACAGGAAGAAGGAAATTTGGTGTAATAGTACGAGGAATAATCGTAGCACTTTGCATTCCACACACACACACACACACACACACACACTACATCCTTGACCACCGTCGGGTCGAGACCTATTTAGGCGCTGCTCCTGCTGAGCAGCGGCCCTCGGCCAATATTCGGCCCCATTCCCCAAGTTCTCTCCCCGAACTATCTTCACCACCGGGATATCAACTTAATCAAAAGTGACAATTTCGTTTCGGAAAGAAGTGAGATCCGTGTTGAACAGTGTTTAAGCCAGTGAATTTAGCACTAGACAGTACCAGTGAGAGCCGTGACCCACCATCTTCTGACCAGGAGGTGCCAATCCGTCCACCCTGAGAACAACAGAGGGCCGGGCTATGCACCTGACTACGAGATGACACAACATCACCAAGCAGAGTGAGGTACTGTGACACCACCCCACACCACCAGGTGTCCCCATGACCACGTGAGGTCCTTCATATCAACACCCGAGGACGAGTCACTATACCAAGTGAACACCACACCACCCGGTGTCTCCATGACCCCGTGAGTTCCTTCATATCAACACCCGAGGGCGAGTTACTAAACCACGAGGCCTACGGACCTCACGCAGCATGGCAAGAGACCAGCCCAGGCCATCAACTGCAAATTATAAAAAATTTAAGTTCAATTCATGTTCCTTCTCCTTTCAGTAATGAGAGCTTTTGTTAAACGACCCACCCACCCATGTCCTTTTAAGTAATAAGTCATTATTGTCTAATGTATATTTTCAGCTTTCGGGCTGCAGAACTTTTTTCAATAAACCGTTATATTATTATTATTATTATTATTATTATTATTATTATTATTATTATTATTATTACACACACCTCTGGTGGGATGGGCCTAAGTGCAAGATGTTTCTACGCCAGACTCGCGGAGCTGATCTCCGAACAGAAGCAGCAGCCCAGAAGCTATGTCACAGCCTGGATGAGATGTCGACTGTCCTTCTCTCTCCTTCGGTCGGCTTTGCTCTGCCTCAGGGGAACGAGAGCTTCTGCCCCTACTCCGACAACTGCTGCAGATATTGACTATGAGGCTACAGTCACTGAATGCCGCATGGATCTGCGGCTCAACTAATTTAACACAGATAGGATAGCTTCTTATGTATTAGGATATTTAATATTAAGGTAAATAAATGGTGGCGAAGGTGTGGCTATTGGGGGAGGCTGGAGGCCACGCTTTACAAAAAAAAAAAAAAAAATTAGTAGAGTAGTAGTAGTATTATAAATAATTCTTGTATTAGGATAGTTAAGCAATAAAATGGTAAATGTATGTCTATAAGAGGAACTTGGAGACCATTATAAAAAATAGTAGTAGTAGTAGTTAGTAGTAATAAACTCAGTTACGCTCACGGCAGCCCTCACTGACCACATAATAGCTCAGAGCGCAACAGGGGAGGTTGATACCAGTGAAGTAAACAAGATTCGAAGGTCTATTACGACAGAACGACAGCACGGCCAAAGTGATAAGTTGCAGCAACTGTTGCTGCAAGTACCAGAGAATTTTAAAAAAAAGTAGTTATAACGCAGGAGATGGGCGCCTCGAACTGGTTAACTACGTTACCGATAAGGGCAAATGGTTTCAGTCTCAATAAGCAAGAATTTACAGATGCCAATGCTCTAAGGTACGGTTGACCAGTAGAAGGTTTGCCCTCCCAATGCGTGTGCGTCTCTTCCTATGACGTCGATCACGCCATGGTTTGCAAGAAAGGGGGGCTTCATGTGCATGAGGCATGACGAAGTAAGGGACCTCACAGCAAATATGTTGAAGGAAATCTGCCGAGATATCAGGGTAGAACCGATCCTCCTTCCATTGGACGGTGAGAATTTCCAACCTTAGGACTTCAAACACATCCAACGAAGCCCGTGTTGACGTCAGTGCTCGAGGATTCTGGACGCGGGGACAGCGAGCCTTCTTCGACATCAGGATTTTTTATCCCATGGCCGTATGTCACCGTAACTTAGCTCTCGATGCTGCACACAGGAGGAACGAGAACGACAAGGTAAGGGCATACGGGGAGAGAATTCAGAACGTTGATCAAGGCAGCTTCACTCCTCTGGTGTTCACAGCCTCTGGTGGGAAGGGACCAAGTGCAAGATGCTTCTCCACCAGACTTGCGGAGGTGCTATCCGAACAGAAGTAGCAGTTCCAGAAGTTATATTACAGCCTGGATGAGATGTCGACTGTCTTTCTCTCTCTTTAGGGCGGCTTTGCTCTGCCTCAGGGGAACGAGAGCATCGGCCCCAAAGCCGACAACAGTTGCAGATATTGACTATGAGGCCACGTAATAAAAAAATAGTAATAGTAGTAGAAGTAGTAGTAGTAATAGTTGTAGTAGTAATAGTTGTAGTAGTAATAGTTGTAATAGTAATAGTCGTAATAGTAGTAGTAGCAGTAATCACACCCCCACCCAATTTACAAATATTCACACAAACTCCAGCAAAATCCACACATTCTCTCTCTCTCTCTCACCATCTAGTGTGTGAACAGACGTGACTCTCGCCTACCCAAGTGGCTGACGTCTTCGATTACCCCGTCAGTATGAGTGTTATGTGAAGTTGTTACAGCAGGTGGGGTCAAGGTCACCTGTCCACCTCAGTCTAACACTCGGTACGACACTGAAGAATGGATGTATTGCAGGTGTTGTCTGAATATGTGAGAGAGAGAGAGAGAGAGAGAGAGAGAGAGAGAGAGAGAGAGAGAGAGAGAGAGAGAGAGAGAGAGAGAGAGAGAGAGAGAGAGAAACGTCTCAGTTTATCTCATATGTTCCTCATTAACGCCACACTTTTTTACACCTGTGCACTCAATAAACCACAGCCCTGACAGGTACACGTTTTCACACTTATCTCAAATCATCCGAAAAATTATCATGTGTCGTGAAAGTCGCTAATTTATGAATCGTATCTTTTTTTTTAAATCACGTGTTTCTAAAAATGACTTGTTATTTGGAATCTCTACTTTAAGAAATTTTAAATTTTATCAAATTATTAGGTCGTGGGGAAAAAGGTATTTTTTTCCCATAGAGAGAGAGAGAGAGAGAGAGAGAGAGAGAGAGAGAGAGAGAGAGAGAGAGAGAGAGAGAGAGAGTGTGTGTGTGTGTGTGTGTGTGTGTGTGTAATCCACACATCTAAGAGTCAATACACAACACAGGACTATACAACTAGATGAAGTGGGAGGGAAAAGATTAGTGACGCACACACACACACAGAGGTGGAGCTGTCAGTAACGCCCCCGGGTCATATTTATTACCCAACTGCTTTATTAATCCTCAGCCTCCACTTCGTCTTCAAAGGACAGCCACCAGCAGACGGAACCTCAGGCAGAATTTACCAAGCATGCCTTGTAAAGCCCACGGGCAAACTTTAGCACTGACACACGTACAAACATTTAGACTGATAGCCCAAGCATACAGGCATGCCAACATACACGCAACCACAAGCAACACACAGATCACGACCTTAGTAGTGCCGCGGTAATAAGTCTTTTTTTTTTTTACTCTCTCTCTCTCTCTCTACATGTTGCGAAAGTTATTGACCTACAACTACAGAAGTGGAACCGAGGAGAAGATGGAGTTACAGACGAGCGGTCATGCCAAGTTGTACGGGAGCTGTGAGACCGTGTTGGCCAGCGGAACACCCCCGTGGTCCAGTAGTTGACACACGACGCAATACTGTACACACTGAGACACGGATTACACGAACACTTTATATACATGTTCGCCTTGATGTGTGGTGCGTGGTGAAGCCTGAAAGAAAGAGGTGAAGGGGAGGAGGGATGGAGGTGGTAAATAGAGGGTAGAGAGATGGGGGCTGGGTAGGAGTTAGTGGGGGGGGGGGGGGGAGAGATAGGAGTGAGAGCCAGCAAGGAAAGGGAGGGAGGGAGGGAGGGAGCATGTGGGGGAAGGAACAGTGAGGGAGGCTGTCCTCTTCGGGAGTGAAGTAAACACACTCGCTGTCTCTCTTCCCGGTTGAACGAGACAGTAGGATGGTCTGGGTTGGAAGCTTTGTGTGTGACTCTGCCTAATAACTTGTTGCATACCTCCCGAACTGACCGAGGGAGAGGGAAGTGCTAGTGAGGGGTGGGAGGGAGGGAGGAGGGGGGTGAAGGAGGAGAAGGAGGTGAAGGGAAGGAAAGGGGAGGGGGAGAAGGATAGAAGAGCATGCAAGCCAAGGAGAAGCAGGGGTGCAGCGGGTAATGTGGAATGCTTGTGACTGATTGGAGGTCTCGAGGTACTTATTTCCAGGGATTGCCGGGTGAGGGGCATTTGTAGGTGCTAATTTCTGAAGATTGATTGGTGTTGGTTGTTTGGGTGTGCTTATTTTGTGAAGGTTCCCCCCGGATGGTTGTGTCAAGGTCCTTATTTATGCATACTGCTGACAGATCCCGGACCCCAAGTGCGTGTTTAAGAAGATGAAAGCGCTTATTTGGCAAGATTGCGCAAGTGTTCCCCCAACTCCTACTTCTTTCGAGGAGAAGTGTTGCGATATTGTGCAACACACATAATGTATTTATCCTTTATTCTGCGTCTTGGTGGTGCACAAGACGACACAAAGAAGCTCCGCCACTAACAGCCTTTGTTCGCCCCACACAATCTCTGAAATGCCTTACTAATATTTTGTCAGCGGGGGAAGAGAGCGATAATTGCCTGGTAAACACTATGAATAAACTTGCGTCTCATTATCTACGGCACAAGATGTTTTTACTTTCTGCCGTTCTTGAGGTCGAGTAAACACGCAAATCGCATTTCTAAGTTTCTCGGCAAAAACTTCCCTCAGACAAGTTACTAAGAAATTTATCTCATTACATTCTAAATGACTTGCAAGAATGTGTTTAAGACGGTTCTGTTAAATATCTCATTATATATATATATATATATATATATATATATATATATATATATATATATATATATATATATATATATATATATATATATTATAAAATGCATCTGTTGGGACAGGTACTGCACCTCACGTCACCGTTAATGTAAACTTAACAATAATTAATTAACAGGTAAAGTCAGAGTTCATCATTTACCGTTGGAGGTGTTCACTGTCCATACAAGGTGTTGCCCCAATACTGTTACCAAAAAACAAAATAAATGAATAATAATGACAACTTTACTTATAATAATTAAGTATCGTGTCGGACTACACTGAAAAACTGGGTTCCTCAGCCTGACGACCCACGAGAACAGTACGGACACACCGCACCGTATAATAAACCTTTGCTCACAAGGAGGCGGTCTGGCCACCACTACACTTTACCTCCTTCATTTCCACAACTGTAAACTTAACTACTCATTCACAGCTCGGTGGACTGTGGGTGCCTGGGCTCGACCCCTCAACCCTTGGGATGGGAGGTGAATTCTATATCCACTCGCCCACCGACTCATTTGTCTGTTATATTATTTATGTTTTCTTTGCGTCTGTGATTATTTTCTTAATTTCCTCCTTCCGTCATAGATGTGAGCTGTTACCCCCTGTGTGTGTGTGTGTGGCAGGTTTATGTCCCTTGATGACTACACTAACACGACAGATACATTCAGTTAACTTGTCATCTTAACACTTAACTCTTTAACACTTATTTAGGTGGTTAATTTTTGTGGTCAGAGAGAGAGAGAGAGAGAGAGAGAGAGAGAGAGAGAGAGAGAGAGAGAGAGAGAGAGAGAGAGAGAGTCATCCGCCACCTGTAAGCTACATTTATCTAAGTTTCACACAATAAATATATATAACATGACAACATGACAGTCACCGCCATTCATATACTTTAATAGTCTTCCTCTCTGTCACAAGAAACAAAAACATAAACAAAAAACAAAAAACAATCAAACACACCTAGGAATATTTTACCTCTAAAGGCCTTTTGTTACCGGGTGAAAACTATTGATTAAACAACCAAACATAATCACAACAAACACAAAAGGTATCTCAAGGGTTTGTCTCAAAAAAAAAAAAAACAAAAGACGCCAATACTTTTGTTTCAGATTCTTTTTTTTTTCTTATAATGATAAACACTTAGATTGTCTCTTTGATAAGTCCCTTTAAAACGTCTCAGGTAAGTCAATGGTTGGATTCAGGTGTTCCAAGAAGTCCCTCCTCAAGGCAGGTATGTGGGTAGGTATGATAGTTAGTTCGGGTGTTCCTATAGTACAACTCACTCCTCAGGTTTTGTGGAGAGAGAGAGAGAGAGAGAGAGAGAGAGAGAGAGAGAGAGAGAGAGAGAGAGAGAGAGAGAGAGAGAGAGAGAGAGAGAGAGAGTGTGTGTGTGTGTGTGTGTGTGTGATGATCGAGAGGCTCTAGTTAAGACTCGCCTCCTTCCTCACCGCATTACCTGAGGGGTTGGGAGGGGGGCGGGTGTGAGGGGCAGGGGTTGAGGTGGGGGAGGAAGGTGGGGGGTAGAGGTGGTGGGGGTAGGTGGTGAGGGGCAGGTAGTGGTGAGGGGTGGGGTGGTGAGGGGTGGGGGGGTGAAGGAGTGGAGGTAATGATGGGGTGTTGAACGTGATAATATAACTTAGTTCCGGTTTAAATCTCTGCATCATAATAATCCTCATCCACTTCTCATCCACTTAACATTCACATGTCATCCATCAGTCATTCACTCGTCATCCAATTATTAAACACTCGTCACCCACTCCTAATCCACCTATCAACCCCTCCTCATCCACTCCTCATCCATCCCTCACCCACTCATAATATATTAAGCTACTTAGGTGGTGTTAAAATGCTCTGTCAGTATATGAAGTCTTTTGTTTACCCCCAACGTCATAAGGCAGCCATCATAGAGTACATGAGTGGTGGTGCACGAGACCTGTGGCCATGGCTGATGAGACCTTACGAGAACTGTGGCCACGGCTGAGATCTTACGAGACTTGTGATCACGGCTGAGATCTTACGAGACTTGTAGCCATGGTTGATGAGACCTTACGAGAACTGTGGCCACGGCTGCTGAGACCTTACGAGGCCTGTGGCCATGGCTGATGAGACCTTACGAGAACTGTGGCCACGGCTGATGAGACCTTACGAGACTTGTGGCCATGGCTGATGAGACCTTAAGAAAACTGTGGCCACGGCAGAGATCTTACGAGACTTGTGACCACGGTTGAGATCTTACGAGACTTGTAGCCATGGCTGATGAGACCTTACGAGAACTGTGGCCACGGCTGAGATCTTACGAGACCTGGTTTTGTAGGACTGACTGTGTATTTTTTGTTGAGGACAAACACTTCAAGCTGCTCAAGCTGTCTCTTCCCTCGCTGTCTCTCTCCCTCCCTTACTGTCTCCTCCCTTCTATCTCTCTCTCCCTCACTGTCTCTCTCCCTCCCTTACTGTCTCCACCCTTCTATCTCTCTCTCCCTCACTGTCTCTCTCCCTCCCTTACTGTCTCCTCCCTTCTATCTCTCTCTCCCTCACTGTCTCCCCCCTTGCTGTCTCTCTCCCTCCCTCACTGTCTCCCCCCTCGCTGTATCTCCATCATTATCTCCCACTCCCTTACTATCTCCCTGTCCCTCACTGCCCCCCCCCTTTTCACTGTCCTTCGCCCTCACTGTTTACGCTCTTAATTGTCTCAACCTAACCTACCTGTGATGGATACATACCTCTGGGGCAGCGGGTTACCCTCTTCCATCCATCCACTAGGTGAGTCTACCAGCCTGGCCATGGCCGAAATCTCACCTGGCCACACCAAGACACTCTCCCTCCGGCTCAGTTTCGTCCTCTGTCTGGTTTGGCCACAAAGGTCACTCTAGTTCGGATATGCATCTCTTCTGAGCCGACACGAACCCACCTCGGGCCCGGTACTGTATCCCCTCGGGCCCGGTCCTGTATCCCCTCGGGCCCGGTCCTGTGTTCCCTAGGGTTCAGTCATGCAACCGGGTTCAGTCATGCAACCCCTCGGGCCGGGCCATGTACCCCCCACCCGGCCATTCACTCACATGGATTAAGTCATATAGCCCCTTTGGTTACGTCATTTACCCCTCAGTCCTCGCTATACATCCCTCAGCCCCGCTATACATCCCTCAGCCCCGCTATACATCCCCCAGCCCCGCTATACATCCCCCAGCCCCGCTATACATCCCCCAGCCCCGCTATACATCCCCCAGCTCCGCTATACATCCCTCAGCCCCGCTATACATCCCCCAGCCCCGCTATACATCCCCCAGCCCCACTATACATCCCCCAGCCCCGCTATACATCCCCCAGCCCCGCTATACATCCCCCAGCCCCGCTATACATCCCCCAGCCCCGCTATACATCCCTCAGCCCCGCTATACATCCCCCAGCCCCGCTATACATCCCCCAGCCCCGCTATACATCCCCCAGCCCCGCTATACATCCCTCAGCCCCGCTATACATCCCTCAGCCCCGTCTCGGGGCTGACCATCGTCACAGGACCGACCATGCACAACCTTGGGTCTTTCCTCTGTACCGTCCCAACACTGGTCACTGACTTAGCCCCTTCTTCTTCTTCTTTCTCCTCCTCCTCTACTCTCACCCACCCCCTCCTCCTCTTCTCTCAGCCACCCTCACCTCTTCCTCCCCCCTCACCATCAAACTAACCTAACCTAACCACAAGTTTTATTCAGCATTATTGATCATATGTACTACTGCTAATTGAGCCGTCGGGGGGAAAGACCTTTGGAGTTCTGGGGTTATTTTACACCCCAGCGAGCTCACACCGCCCCCCCCCCCCCCCACACACACACAAGCACTACCATCATTACTCCGTGGGTGAGGGGGGTGGGGGGAGGAGGTAGAAGAGGTGGGGGGGGGGGAGGTGGAGGGGGTGATGGGATGGGGAGGAAAGGGAGTGAGGAGGAAGATAGGGGGTGATGGGGAGAGGAAGAGTGGGTGATGGGGGAGGGAGGAAAAGGGGGTGATTACACATTGGATTGTCATTCTCAGGGGGGGGGGAACGTATGCTAATTTATGAACTATCTGACGACATAGTGCGAGAGTTGTTTGTATTTTTTTCGCTTAATATTTTTTTTTCTGCTTTTATTTTTATTTTATTTTTTTTGCTTTTTTTAATGTTTTTATTTTGCTCTTTTATTTTATTTATGGATTTATTTATTTGCTTTTGGTGTTTATGGCCGTCACTGATTGAGCCATGAGGATGTAAATGTTTGATAGTTAGTCTTAGGTAGTTTAGTGTTCATTTAGGAGAGAGAGAGAGAGAGAGAGAGAGAGAGAGAGAGAGAGAGAGAGAGAGAGAGAGAGAGAGAGAGAGAGAGAGAGAGAGAGAGAGCAACAACAGATGTCAATGTAAATGTACACCTTTTTTTTCCTTTAATGATACCTCACTCGACTCATCCACCTGACTCCATCCACACTCACTCCTGCCTCACGCTGCTGCCTTCACCACCCCATGTGTGACGGTAATGAGAAGAGAGAGTCTACCTTTACTGCTGAAGTACATGAAAGGCAAAATATTTACTTGGGTCAGATATTAAGTGAAAAAAAAGTGAGTTTGATTTAAGTATGATATTTTTCCTGGGTAGGGGTTGGGGGTGAGGGGGGTGTGGGTGAGGGAGGGTGGGGGGTGAGGGAGAGAGGGGGTGAGGGAGGGTGGGGGTGAGGGGGGTGTGGGTGAGGGAGGGTGGGGGGTGAGGGAGGGTGGGGGTGAAGGGGTGGGGGTGAGGGAGGGTGGGGGTGAGGGAGGGTGGGGGGTGAAGGGGGGTGGGGGTGAGGAGGGTGGGGGGTGAAGGGGGGTGGGGGTGAGGGAGGGTGGGGTGAGGGAGGGTGGGGGTGAGGGGGGTGTGGGTGAGGGAGGGTGGGGGGTGAAGGGGGGTGGGGGTGAGGGAGGGTGGGGGGTGAAGGGGGGTGGGGGTGAGGGAGGGTGGGGTGAGGGGGGGTGGGGGTGAGGGGGGTGGGGGTGAGGGAGGGTGGGGGTGAGGGAGGGTGGGGGTGAGGGAGGGTGGGGGTGAGGGAGGGTGGGGGTGAGGGAGGGTGGGGGTGAAGGAGAGAGGGGGTGAGGGGTGGGGGAGAGAGAGGGTGAGGTGATGGGGGTTGAGGGAGAGAGGAAGTGGAATGAGTGTAGGGAGAGGAAGTAGGGGTGAGGGGATTACGGTTGACTGGGGTGAAGGTGAGGGAGGTGTAGTGAAGGGGTGTGGGTAGAGAAGGAGGATGTGGGGAGAGGATGTAGGAGTGAAGAGATGGGGAGGAGTGACTGAGGGTCGGGAGACGGGATAGTAGGGTTGAAGGGGAGATGTTGAAGTTGTGGGGTGTGGGAGAAGAGGAGGGAGGTATACATGTGAAGGGGAGTGGTGCAACAAGTCCCCCACCACCCAAAATAATCTTTCACCTCACGTGCCACGAAGCTCTCCTCAACAGTGTAACAAAAACATTAATATTAATAAACAGCGAAATGACGGAATGACTAAGTTAAACCAACACCAAAAAAAAAAACACAGCGACACAGAAACTCAGCATCACAGGACTTCAGGTATAATTTACATCAGATTCCATATTTAACTTAAGATTATTACGAACATTTAGATATATTTAAAGTTTTTATATGCAATATATTATGATTTAAAAGTCAATAAGATATTTTATTCCCATATTATATATCAAGATTCACGTAGAGTAAGATATCTTTAATAAACAATGTAAATAATTTCACATATCGTTATCAAGGTTTAAGATATAATGATAAACTTGAGGCGAGATAAGACACGTGGATGGGAGAGTTGAGTTCATCAGTTGTATTTTCATTTCAATCATTCAACACCAGTAAGCATTCGAACGCCTTTCCGATGTCATTATGTTTGGTGGTGGCCCGTAGGTGTGGTGGCCCGCAGGTGTGGTGGCCCGTAGGTGTGGTGGCCCGTAGGTGTGGTGGCCCGTAGGTGTGGCGTCCCGTAGGTGTGGTGGCCCGCAGGTGTGGTGGCCCGTAGGTGTGGCGTCCCGCAGGTGTGGCGGCTGGGAGCACCAACATGGAAATTAGTCCCGCGGAGTCACGTAACATTAAAGAGTTGCTTCACGTAGAGGTGTGTTATTACGTCGCTTCCGGTTATGTTGATAGCGGCGGGGGCGAGGTGAGAGACAAAGGGGGGGGGTGAGGGGGGTGAGGGGGTGTGAGAGGGGGGTAAGGCAGGGTTGAGGGTGAGAGAGAGAGAGAGAGAGAGAGAGAGAGAGAGAGAGAGAGACATGTGTCTCATCTCGCAAAAGGTAGCAAATCAAAGGTGTCTCACTTCACGCCCTCAATGTCTCACTTCGCCTCACTTCTGCTCCTTGCTTCATTGCCTTGTTCCCTTTATCACTTCAGTAGCACTTCTTACTACTACTCCTCTCCTCTCCACTTCTCTCATCTTCCCTTCTTTACCCCTTTATCCGTTTCCCTTTATCAACTTACCACACACCTCTCTCTCTCTCTCTCTCTCTCTCTCTCTCTCTCTCTCTCTCTCTTTCTCTCTCACTTAACCCTATCCTGTTCATCTGTCTCTCTCACTGATTCTAAACGCCGATTTCTCTCACTTCTCTCACTTGGAGGTAAACCACTTCGCTTACCTATTTTTTTGTACTTCTCATTTCCGTCCATTTGTACAATTGCTTCTATCCTTTTCTGTCTCAATTCTGTCTTTTATCGTGATAATTTTTCTTCTTCCTCTGTTTTTGTCACCTACTACGTGCTAACCTCCCCTTCCTTCCTCTCCTCCTCCTCCTCTGCCACCTTTTCATCCCTCTCCCCTTCTCCTCTTCCTTCGCTTTCTCCTCTTTCCCCGCTCTCCTCCTCCATCCCCCCTTCTTCCATCTCCTCTTCCTTATCCATTTCCTTCACCTCCTCCTCCTCTTCCCTATTCACCTATTCTCTTCCCTCCTCTCCATTTCCCCCCTTTTACTGATCAATTTTACTTCCGTTCGTTGCATCTCGTCATTCTTAACCTAATCATTATTTTTTATCTTTTCCTCTTTGCGTGCGTTCATTCTACCTTGTCTCCCACCCACCCACCCACCCACACACACACACACACACACACACACACCTATATTTAGTCCAAATCAACCTATCCACGCGTTACACCGTGAGTAGCAACATCCAGTGTATGTGTGTGTGTGTGTGTGTGAAAGAACGAGACAGACAGACAGAATGTTGCCCCCCCACACACACACACACACACGAGAGAAAGAAGCCAGAACGGAAGGTGTGAATGTGAAGGAGGAGGAGAAGGGGGGGGGGGTGAAGAAAGGGAGGAAAGTTCTCAAGTCTGGATGGTGTCTCTCAGCGTCTTGGTCACGGTCATTGAGACACAACACCTGAGTTAACACGGCTGAGAAATGATGGTCTCAATCTCACCTGAACAGTGTATTATTAAGAGAAGAATGATATAAAACAGAACGATGATGAATGTCGGACACAGGTGAGGTGGGAAGAAGGGCAGGTGAACGTGGGAGCTGGCAGGGGGTGGGAGAGCGTGAGGGTGGGGGAGGGTAGGTGAACGTGGGAGTAGGGGGAAGGTAGGGTGGGAGGGTGGAGGAAGTGGGAGGGTAAGTGTAGAGAGGGGGAAGAGAATGTGGAGGGGTGGGAGAGGGTGGGAGAGTGAGGAAGGAAGGGCAGGTAAATGTGAGAGCTGGATCAAGACTCCCCTCAACAGCGTCGTCGGTGAGTGTTAATCGTAATAATTAATTCTCTCAATCACAGGTAAAAAAATAATCTCACGACACTTCGATAGAAAATTAAAACTTAATTAGTGTAGCCGACAGTCACACCTGAATAAACTATGTTTAAATTAATACTATGTTAATTCAATTTAGCTGTCTCAGGTGTTCTAAAGGTGATGTCATCGCTCCCCAGGTGTTCTATAAGTGACGTCATAGCTGCCCCAGGTGTTCTAAAGGTGATGTCATCGCTCCCCAGGTGTTCTATAAGTGACGTCATAGCTGTCCCATGTGGTCTATAAGTGACGTCATCTCTTCCCAGGTGGTCTATAAGTGACGTCATCCTTCCTTCACTGACGGACACTCACTCAATAACAGAACAACTCACTAACAACCAAACTGGTCAGGAGTCTCCAACAAGCACCAATTCTTCCCTTCACTCCCATAACGTTACCACTTAACTCTCAACTAAATCAACCTTAATGAGAGGAACAAACATACACACGACCAAAACAAATATCTTCACTCTTTTGCACGAATCAATATGACACAACAGAGGAAGGATTTTGACAACCCTACAGAGACAACAGGAGTGGCAGTGTTCATTCTGTAATTCATCGATACCAGCCGTGAAGATACTTTTTTTGATGGTGTGTTTATGGACCATTAACAGCTGTACTGGACTGGTCATTGGATATTCCCTTTACAATGTCTTATAATTTCTGGTAAGTGAACATAGTGGTTTATTTATCACAAGAGGAAAGGTGACCAATAAGTATGTCTACTCTGTAAAAGTTACATATAGTAACCCTGTAATAATTATGTATATTTGAATACGCAAATACAAACATGAACTGTGTCCCAACCATGCATGCAAAAACACTTATTATTGATCACTAGCGACGCAGAGTCATAGATGTGTTTGATTCACACTAGAGACGCAGAGCCATAGATGTGTTTGATCCACACTAGAGACGCAGAGCCATAGATGTGTTTGGTCCACACTAGAGACGCAGAGTCATAGATGTGTTTGGTCCACACTAGAGACGCAGAGTCATAGATGTGTTTGATCCACACTAGAGACGCAGAGTCATAGATGTGTTTGGTCCACACTAGAGACGCAGAGTCATAGATGTGTTTGATCCACACTAGAGACGCAGAGCCATAGATGTGTTTGGTCCACACTAGAGACGCAGAGTCATAGATGTGTTTGGTCCACACTAGAGACGCAGAGCCATAGATGTGTTTGATCCACACTAGAGACGCAGAGTCATAGATGTGTTTGATCCACACTAGAGACGCAGAGCCATAGATGTGTTTGATCCACACTAGCGACGCAGAGTCATAGATGTGTTTGATCCACACTAGCGACGCAGAGCCATAGATGTGTTTGATCCACACTAGCGACGCAGAGCCATAGATGTGTCTGATCCACACTAGCGACGCAGAGCCATAGATGCGTTTGATCCACACTAGAGACGCAGAGTCATAGATGTGTTTGATCCACACTAGCGACGCAGAACCATAGATGTGTCTGATCCACACTAGCGACACAGGGCCATAGACACATCTGAGCCACACTAGCGATTATTATTTTACAGTTGAAATGAAAACAAGTCATGAATGAAGAGTTATGGTCGCTATTACGGTATAAAATTAACAAATTCTTCTATTTTACAATTTTATGGTCATTATTACCCAAATAAACAGAAAAAAAACTAAATTAACTAAACAGAATCAAATCGCAATAAAAACACACAAATATTTCCAATTAATAACTCAATTTCTTAACACTAAAATACACATCCAAATCCCCTCCCCCCCCCCCTAAAAAAACAAAAAACAATATTCTAAGTAATTATATATAACTTAACAACTAAATTATATTACACTCTCAAATACTTTAATCGCAGAAGAGAATAAATACAATATAATAGAAACAGCCTCTCAAATCTCAGGTGTTAATTGTATCTACCTGGTTTTAGCTCGGAGCTCATCTTACCTGTGTGACGCCTCTAGTTAACTCACCTGCTGGGCCACTCATGTTGGTGTGTGTCTGATGTGTAGGAACCTTTGTCGTCTTACTCCACGTGATGATGATGATGATGATGATGATGATAATAATAAGAGTTAAGAGGTCCTGTGGTTGCTGAGGTAAGTATGTGTGTGTTTGTGTGTGTGTTTGTGTGTGTGTTTGTGTGTGTGTGTGTGTGTATTATACAGGTTATTGTTGAGTTATCCTTGGTCGAATTTTATTACTGTTTACTCCTACAGTACTAGTGATTACAAAGGTACTAGTGACTGCAACGGTACTGGTGATTGCAACAAACACCTCTCCCTCCCCTCTCCTCCCTAGACACCCCTTCCTCCCCTCTCCCCCCCTAGACACACTCCCCACTAGCCGTTCACCATAAAGACGTTCTCCTTCAGGTACGTTCCCTACATCGGTCTTGGGGGGGGGGGGGGGAGGGGAGGTGGAGCTGGAGGGAAAGGAGGAGGGGGAGCTGAAGGGGAGGGGGGATGGTAGGAGGAAAGGAAGGAAGGGATAGGGGGAGGGAGGAAAGGTGGGTGACAAGTAGGAAGGAAGGATGGGTGGTAAGGAGGGAGGGGTGGTAATGGAGGTGGAACTTGCGGGAGGAGAGGAAGGGGGAGGGGGGAGGGGGAGGAATGGGGGGAGGGGGTAGGGGTAGTATCAGACACACGACCTTCCTTCAAGGACGTGGGTTGGGGGGGGGGGTGGTAGTGGGGGGAGGGAGGGTTAATATACATATCGAGAACATTAAGAAATAAAGCCTCCATCTTTCAGTATAATATACCAACTGACTGATATAATTGCATTCACTGAAACATGGATCAACCTAGACACACGTGAATTACCAGTCGAATACCAAATTGCGGGTTACAAACTGTTCTATACCGATAGGCAGACCAGGAAAGGAGGCGGAGTAGCAATCTATGTTAGGGATAACCTGAAGTGTGAAATAAATAAGGAAATAAAAACTGAGAGGAATACAGAAACAATTTGGATAGAATTAAGCGACGGTCGGGAAAAATTAATCACAGGAGTAATATATAGACCCCCCAATCTTGACAGAGTCAATGAGCGACTTATCTGGGATGAAATGCGCAGGGCTTCCATACACAACAAAGTCTGTATAGTAGGCGACTTTAACCTTGGCCAAATAGATTGGACCGACCTTACGGGAAACTCAGAATCAGAGGATTTTCTCGAGACGATCCAGGACTGTTTCCTAAGTCAACATATAACCGAACCCACACGGGGTAATAATATATTGGATTTAGTTTTGTCAAACAGAGAAAACCTCATTAGCAATGTCGAGGTAGGGAACGAACTTGCAAACAGCGATCACAAAGAAATTCGATTCCAGTTAGATTTTCAGGGCAGACGTAAGGAAAATTCCACTAAAGTACCAGATTTCAGAAGGGCAAACTTTGACAGTTTAAAGAGGCAGCTGAGAGAGGGGGTGTCGCGCTTGGCCGTGAACCTGACAGATGACACCGACCTGACAACGAGATCTGAGATTGCCGAGTTCCACGACAATTTTAATAGTGAGTTACTTAATGCACAAAGGCAGAACATACCATACAAAAAACTCAGATCAAACAACAATGACCCTAAATGGATAAATAATTATTTAAAGAACATCATTGGCCAAAGGAAGGCTATAGGTAGAAGGATAAATCGTGGCGAAATTCACCTCCGGGACTATTATAGGGTATTGGCGAGTAGGGTTAAAACCGAGATAAGGAAAGCAAAGAGGAATAATGAGGTAAGGATAGCAAGGGAGGCAAAGACAAACCCCAAAGGATTCTACCAAATGTACCAAACTAAAACACGAGAAAAGATTGGACCAATACGGTCAGACTCCGGCGAGCTCACTGATAACGACGGAGAAATGAGCAATTATTTGAATAAATATTTTTCAACAGTTTTCACCAGCGAAAATTTAAACATGATACCCGAGGCACCGACTCTATTCAGAGATAGTGAAGAAAACAAATTAAGTGAGATAGTAGTGACTAGTAACGATGTTAGTAAGCAAATAGACAAACTAAAGCCTAATAAGTCACCTGGTCCCGATGAGATATTTGCCAGAGTATTAAAGGAATGTAAGGAAGAGCTTAGTATGCCCTTAGCAAAGTTGTTTAACATGTCCTTAAAAACAGGTGTAGTACCAGAATCCTGGAGGATAGCGAATGTAATACCGATCTTCAAGAAGGGGGATAGATCACTATCCTCTAACTACCGCCCAATCAGTCTAACATCAATAGTAGGCAAATTACTGGGAGCAATCATTTCAAACTCTATTCGAAATCACCTGGAGAAGCACAGATTGATCAATGATTCCCAGCATGGCTTCACAAGCGGACGTTCTTGCCTAACTAATCTATTAACATTCTTTTCATCAGTTTTCGAATCAGTGGACGAGGGGCACAATTATGATGTGGTATATCTCGACTTTAGCAAAGCCTTCGACAGAGTACCCCACGAAAGACTAATTAGAAAGGTAGAAGCTCATGGCATCAAAGGTGACATCCTTAAATGGATTAGGGCGTGGTTACAGGACAGGAAACAGCGAGTGAGCATTAACGGCACTAAGTCCCATTGGAGCAACGTCACAAGTGGAGTTCCCCAAGGCTCAGTACTTGGACCATTATTGTTTATTATATACATAAACGACATAGATATCGGCATAGACAGCAACATAAGTAAATTTGCTGATGATACTAAAATAGGACGTGTTATCAAATCTGACGAGGACTCGGCAAAACTACAGGAGGATCTAAACAAATTTTTCGAGTGGTCTGAGAGATGGCAGATGAAGTTCAACATTGACAAATGTAAAGTACTCAGTATAGGAAATGTAAACAGGGAAACCAGATACCAGATGAACAACGATGCCATAGAGAAATCCGACTGCGAGAGAGATTTAGGAGTAATGATAAGTAGGAATCTTAAGCCAAGTAAACAATGTGTTTTTGCTCGAAACAAGGCTAATAAAGTACTTGGGTTCATACAAAGGAGTGTTAGTTACAAGACTAGCGAGGTCATCCTAAAACTGTATCTTGCTCTTGTGAGACCTCACCTGGATTACGCAGTCCAGTTCTGGTCACCGTATTACAGAATGGATATAGAATCCTTGGAAAGAATTCAGAGGAGAATGACAAGATTAATCCCGGGTATCAGGAACCTTGAGTATAGAGACAGGTTAAAGCATCTTAATTTGCACTCCCTTGAGAGACGTAGAGCGAGGGGCGACCTGATAGAGGTGTATAAATGGAAGGCAGGGCTAAACAAAGGGGACATTACAAAGGTACTCAAATTATCCAACCAGGAGCGAACTCGTAACAATGGTTTTAAATTGGACAAATTTAGATTTAGGCGTGAAATAGGTAAACACTGGTTTGGAAACAGAGTAGTGGATGAATGGAACAAGTTACCAAATATCATCATTAACTCGAATACGCTGAATTGCTTCAAACATAGGTTGGATGCTCATATGAGCAATAGGGGTTGGGTGTAAACGGGACTGCCCAGTATGGGCCAATAGGCCCGCTGCAGTTTCCTCCATTCTTATGTTCTTATGTTATACCTCTATACACTCGAGTCAGGCGCTAACCCATACTACCTTTCGTCTCCGTTTTATCAATGGGGTGTAACTTTTTATCTCGTTGTCCTAAATTCCGCTAATTTATTTCAGCTTTTGTATGCCCTGAAATTCACCTTTTTTTTTTAGGGATTTTTAAGGTAAGTGTGTGATAAGTGTGAGTGAATATAAATAAGAGATTAATTAACACAGGTAAATTATCTCATATATGGACGCCAGGTATTATTTTTGTCGTCTTTTATTGCTTTACGTTTTCACCTCTTTTACCTCTTCCTTCCCCTAACATTTGTATTATCTGATTATCAATTATTCAGTATTATAATCCTCTCTACGCTTATGATAATTTCACCTTTTGTTTTTAATTGTCTTCCTATATACACCTGAGGTAGATTCCATTACTTGAGATCTGATTGTGTTAAATTTTGCATTGTTGGTCACATAAACAATAACATTACTCTAATTCAAAATTTTAAAGGTCAAAGTTTATAATAGGTGAATATTTTAACACACACACACACACACACACACACACACCTGGCTGGTTCCCGGGGCTGTGTGTACATAACCCCTTCATACCTGGAGTTACACAGTGAAACAACACAACTCACATGAAGGTGTTTGTTTGGCCGTCAGCTGATTGATACCACCTGACCCGACCCGACCCGACTCTAACCTAACCTAACCATCATATCTTAGAAACTGGTAAATAAAAGTTGTTTAAATTGGTACAGAATTTGTTTTTTGATAGGACGTGAGCATATGGTATGAGGTCACAAGAGTGGGTGTGTTCCGCTCCAGAGGTAGGGAGGGCAGATGGAGCCAGGTGGGGTAAGGTAGGGGAAGGTAGGGGTAGGCAATGGCAGGTGGGTACAGGTATGATAACTCTTGATTATATAGTTATTATTGATAGTAACGTAATTAATAGTAGTGTTATTATTATTATTATTATTATTATTATTATTATTATTATTATTATTATTATTATTATACCATTAATATCACCAATACTTCACTAACAGGTAAACAATAAACACAACACCTGGTACCTGGATTACATAACGCTATTAATTTGATAGACTTGTGCTTGTTAAGACGATGACATAACCTCCATTAAACCACCTCGTTAACGTCTACTAGTTCACACACACACACACACACACACACACACACACAATAATTCTTCTCCCACACAAGGAATATAAAACCGTCAAGTGAGGTAAGGTAAGTGTACACGTCTCAAGCCAAGTGGTGTAATGAGTAGTTGCCTGACAGTCACATATTCTCTTCACTCACAACATAATAAAAGTGAATATTGTCTGTGAATATCGTCCACAGCTCTCCCTTTTGTCCTGTGAATGAGGCTTACACGCTTGTCTCAATCTATCAACATTTTAGTCCTGTGTGTGTGTGTGTGTGTGTGTGTGTGTGTGTGTGTGTGTGTGTGTGTGTGTGTGTGTGTGTGTCAAGATTTTAGTCCTGAACAAGAGAAAGAACAAGAGAATTAGAAGTAAGGAGAATGACTGAGAGAAAGAGTGAGGTAAGGAAGAATCTGATGGCCGAGGAGAGGTTTGGTTAGGTTAGGTTTGGTTTGGTTAGGTTAGGTTAGGTTAGGATAGGTTAGGTTAGGTGTTATATAATAGATCCGTCTCGTTAATAGCGTTATAAGTGTGTTTTTATAATGGGTAATGTTTACTCTAGCTAATATTGTATAGATTATTTATTTGTCCCGATTAAAATTACTGACCATCTCTAGGAAAGCCAGAATGTTATTTTAATCTAATTCAACTTAATCTAACCTAATCCAGCCCAACCTATTCGAACCTAACCTAACCTAACCTAACCTCACCTAACCTAACCTAACCAACATCAAACACCATACATAAACACAAAATATGACACACATAGATCTATCTGACGCATCTTGAGGTGGTAAACAGACAGTGTGTGTGTGTGTGTGTGTGTGTGTGTGTGTGTGTGTGTGTGTCCTTCTCATCCCAGGAAAAGACAATGTTGAGGCGGTTCTGATGCTCCTCTCCTCGTTAAATATATACCCCGTTTCCTGTTCTCGGTATATCAGGGAGAAAGGTGTAGGTAGGTAGGTAGGTAGGTAGGTAGGTGTAGGTAGGTAGGTAGGTAGGTAGGTAGGTAGGTGTAGGTAGGTGTAGGTAGGTAGGTAGGTGTAGGTAGGTAGGTAGGTAGGTAGGTAGGTAGGTAGGTAGGTAGGTAGGTAGGTAAGTAGGTAGGTAGGTGTAGGTAGGTAGGTGAGTGGTCAGGGAAGGTAGATAGGTAGGTATATAGAACTTAAAATACGTAACATCAATAGGATACGGGAAACAAGATTAGATATTTAAATAGGGGAAAACATAGGGGGAAAATAGGGATATATTGTGTTTATTGGGAGGATAGGGAAGCCAAATGGGGAATTAAATAGGGAGAGAAGAAAATAGGGATATGTTGTATTAATTGGCATAGTAGAGGACCAAGGGAGGATAGTTAAATAGGATAAGTAGAGACGGGGGGGGGGGGGATAGGTGTATAATGTGTGGATAAAGTTCAGCCATACTGTTGGGGTGGTGGATGAGGGGTGGTGAAGAGGATGGTGGATGACGGGTGGTGGATGACGGGTGGTGGATGATAGGTGGTGGATGACAGGTGGTGGATGAAGGGTGATGGAGAAGATGGTGGATGACGGGTGGTGGATGACAGGTGGTGAAGAGGATGGTGGATGACGGGTGGTGGATGACACATGGTGAAGAGGGTGGTGGATGACAGGTGGTGGATGACAGGTGGTGAAGAGGATGGTGGATGACGGGTGGTGGATGACACATGGTGAAGAGGGTGGTGGATGACAGGTGGTGGATGAAGGGTGATGGAGAAGATGGTGGATGACGGGTGGTGGATGACAGGTGGTAAAGAGGATGGTGGATGACGGTGTGGTGGATGACGGGTGGTGGAGTGGTCGAAAGTTAACCTTGGAGACAGCGGGAGATGCACAGAGCCCACCTGCAAAACACCACCACGGAATACTGAATGTGGGTCTTCGGATGACTTCCTCGCATCACCACACCTGCTACCACACACACCTGCAACCTGCGGGAGACGTTCTACCTCACTTGTGATTGATCTTTCACTACACCTGCCACCAGTGATTGACACTTCACTACACAACGACCGCATCTTCACAACACAGGTAGCAGAGACTTGATGATCTACCACACCTGTAATAGAACACTTCTACCACACCTGTATCACCTGTACCACACTTCAGTAGTTATATATGATGTTCATCGCTACAGGTGAGGTTCGCTGCCCCCCCCCCCACTCCCCCTCCTTCCCTCCCTCCTTCCTTCCCCCGCCCAGCATATCGTAAATGGGTGACGCTCCACCACACCTGCTTGGCGTATAATGAGGACAGGTAAACGAAGCAATCACAGTCGAGAGGTTCAAAATCCTGAGGTGTTTACTGTCCCCACTGAGCGGAGCGAGGCTTGGGGGAGTGGGGTGGGGGGATGGGAGAGTGACAGTGGGGGGGTTGGGGGTGATAGGGAGGGGGGTGATAGGGAGGGGGGGTGATAGGGAGGAGGGGGGTGGGGGGAGGGAGGATCTGTGAGGGTGGTAGTGACGGCGACTATGCATGAACATCTAGCATTTTAGCATGACAGGGTACATCACCTCAAGCTAAACCGGCAGACTTGTTGACACGCTGACTGAACCTCCCTCCCCCGATGAGTGTCTTCTGTTGCTGTCGTGTTGATGTTGTTGTCCTCTGCCTCTCCGGCTCTTCTGATTGGTTAAGTGAGGTTCTCGTTGTCGTGTAAATCCAACAACCTTCTGCATTACTTAGTTGGTGGTGGTAGTGATGTTCTGAGTTGTTATTGATATGCTGAAGGTAAGAGGTGTTTAATGCTTCTCTTCCTCTCCTGATTGGCTAATGGTATTGATGTACGCTACCCCTTCTGTTTTTCTGATTGGCGGTTTGAGTTGGTGAAGTACCTGGACTTTCCCACGCTCCTCATTGGTTTGCGGTGTTGATGTACTCTGGCGTTCCCTCCCTCCTGATTGGCCGGCGGTGTTGTTGTACTCCGCCGTTCGACCCCTGTGATTAGGTGGTCGTGTTGATGCACTTTGCCCTTCCTGCCTGGGTGGCGATGTTCGTGCAGCCGGCGGAGAATTCCCGAGTTGTCGTGTAAACAAGAGGAAGTGGCAGAGAGGATGGCAGTGGTTACCTGTGGGGGGGAAGTGTAGTCTTGGCGCATAATTACCGTGATAACTAGAGGCATCTCCCGTGCTTCCTCTCTAACACATGATTCTGACGAGAAGCATTTGTAACGTGCGAATATCTGCTTGTGTTCACGGTGCGACACCTCACACTATCACCGACGCCTCACTGCACCACCGATTTCTCTCTCCCTCCCCCTCGCTACATGTCTCAATCTCTCCTCCTTCCCACGAGACGCGTTGATGTATACTCTTAATGCTGAATCCCAACAGGAAACACAATACATGCAGCTGTAGCCTCCACCGCTGAACCTGTCATTATGCTGTCCTCATTACCTTTATTTCATATCATTTAGCCAAGATCAGTGTGTGTGTGTCTGCCTGAAAATAGACATTAAAGAAAATAATGCCTTAAAATAAAAATAAATAAATATAGTTGACATTTAGTATTAAAATAACTCGGTACGATGATCCTGGAGGAGGAGACGTTCAAGGTGTGTAGGGTAAAGTGAACACCTGCCCAGGTAGTCACTCTCACCTTCCTGTATCACCAAACAGAGCAACACCTGGCACATGTTCGTCAGCACTGGTGATGTTTTTATGGTACCTTAATCAGATTAGTAGTGCAACACTGGAGACACCTGCTACTGGCCGGGCCGTGTGGTGCTCACATTACACCACCAACAACATCTACTGTGACACACTGACAGGTGACGCAACACAACTCTTGTAAACGCTGCAAAACTTAATACGTTTAACGGACCAGTTAATGTCACGTGTCTTATAAATGAGACACTCACTTATTACCATAACCACCAACTCAAAGTTAACAAGTCTTGAACTTGTATGGAGGTGGTGTAGGGCCACCTGTGTCAGGTGGGTGGTGGAGGTCTGGTGGGTGGTGGAGGTCAGGTGGGTGGTGGGTGAGGGAGAGGACGGGGATGTGTCAGTACTCGGGGCCGGCCGGACTCAGCGCCGCCGTCACCATCAGTATGGACCGCCGCCTCCCCCTCCCGGTACACCTGGGTACTAATCTACCGCAGATTCCTCGGTGCGGCGATCATGCGTTAAGCAGCTGTGGATTACGTATGACTTTGCTCGCCAGGTCTACATACGAGCAGCTGGGGATGACACGAACAACAGAAGCTGCAACGCTGTGACCGGAACTAGAGTCAGCAGCAGGACACAGCAGCAGGACACAGCAGCAGTAGAACACAGCAGTAGCAGGACACAGCAGCAGGACACAGCAGCAGTCACACCAGCAGAACACAGCAGCAGGACACAGCAGCAGGACCTCCACCAGCCACACCTCCATCAGCCACACCTCCACCAGCCACACCTCCGCCAGCCACACCTCCACCAGCCACACCTCCATCAGCCACACCTCCACCAGCCACACCTCCACCAGCCACACCTCCATCAGCCACACCTCCATCAGCCACACCTCCACCAGCCACACCTCCACAAGCCACACCTCCACCAGCCACACCATCAGCCACACCTGTCCGCCGGGGAGCATATAGAAACAAGTAATAAGAGACGGGAGAGAGAGAGAGAGAAAAATTGGAGAATGAATGTTGGAAAATCAGGAAGAGACAAACAATAAAGATGAGAGAAAGAGGAATAAGGGAAAATGAATGAAGACACACCTAAGAGAATGACATGATAATAAGATACCCTGATGATGGAAGGAAGAAAGAAGAGAAATAACAAGAGAATGGAAGTGTAAAAATAGTGATATGAGAGAGAGAGAGAGAGAGAGAGAGAGAGAGAGAGAGAGAGAGAGAGAGTCCTCCCCCTCTTGCCTTTGTCGTCAACCCTTAAAACAAGAGTCACCCTCGCTCTTAGGATCCCCAGGGAGGCGTCCAAGTCCTTCACCACGTCCTTAACACCGAGTCCTATTGTAACACTGCTAACACTGGGTTCATTTTGTAACTTGTCCCTACCCTACTGTAACCTGAACCTAACCTACTGTAACTTGTCCCTGCTCTACTGTAACCTGTACTTAACCTACTATAACCTGTTCCTAACCCTATTGTAACCTGTTCCTAACCCTACTGTAACCTGTCTCTGCCCTACTGTAATTTGCTCCTAACCCTACAGTAACCTGTCCGTACCCTACTGTAAGCTACCCCTTTCCTGTAACCTACTCATATCCTACTGTAACCTACCCCTAACCTACTGTAAACTACCCCTAACTACTGTAACCTGCCCTTAATCCAACTATAACTTGCCCCTAATCCTACTGTAACCTGCCCCTACCCTCCTGTAACCTGCCCCTACCCTCCTGTAACCTGCCCGTACTGTAACCTACTCCTACCGTCCAGTTCTGAGGGTCTTGGTATTCAGTAATGTTAAATATTCTTAAGAGCGGCCACTCAGTGTATGAATGTTATCATCTTGGAATGTTAGCATGTTGGAATGTTTGTGTCTTGGAATGTTTGCATCTCGGAATGTTTGCGTTTTGGAATGTTAGCGTCTTGGAATTTTTGTGTCTTGGAATGTTAGCGTCTTGGAATGTTTGCGTCTTGGAATGTTTGCGTCCTGGAATATTTGCGTCTTGGAATGTTTGCGTCCTGGAATATTTGCGTCTTGGAATGTTTGCGTCCTGGAATATTTGCGTCTTGGAATGTTTGCGTCCTGGAATATTTGCGTCCTGGAATGTTTGCGTCTTGAATACCGTCTTCTCATTACGAATTGTAATTGCTTTCTTCCTTAATGTAATCTCCAGAAATGTAATCGGTGATCTCCTTATGTAATCTAACTCCCCATAAATATAATCACTGGTTTACTTAGCTAATGTAACTACTTATAAAATGTAATCACTTGCTTCCTTATGTAACCTAACTTCTTAATAGATCTCAACCATACTTTCCAAACATAACCCAATTACTTAACTTCTTCACAAAATAATGTAATTACTTATATACTAAACCAACCTAACCTAACCCGATTATTTAACTTTACAAATATAATCACTACCATAGTAACCTAACCGAATTAAATTACTTACCTTCACAAAATAATGTAATTACTACTAACCTAACCTAACCTCACCAGAAATATATAACTCTCATGTTAACTACACCTTAAACAAGCACAAAAAAGATAACATCTCAATGCTAATCACACAATTACAATCAATTATGTTTCCGCCACTACTGTAATCATCAGTAGCCGGGATCAGAAGCATTACCTTAAAATAATCCTCTTCCTCGGAAACTTCATCAAGAATTAGATAAGGGTTCGTGGCTTCGGGTTCGTGGCTTCGGGTTCGAGGCCTCGGGTTCGTCGTTTCGGGTTCGAGGCTTCGGGTTTGAGGCTTCGGGTACTTGATATATACACTATTTCAGCGTCAATTGGGTTCGGGTACGGGTACAGTGACACCATACGAGAGAGAGAGAGAGGATGGTAGAACGGGTAAAGAAGCGTTAACAAGAATGTCATAAATAGTACAAGAGTTCAGCTACTGTGACATAGAAGATGTATGGAGAAGGAAGGAGGGAGGAAGGAGGGAGGAAGGAGGAAGGAGGGAGGGAAGGAAAAAACCCAACGAGGAGGGGGATGGGCGGGGGGGGAGTAGGTATTATCAAGTGGTGGGTTCTAACATACAAGGAGGGGGGGGAAGAGGGAGGGTTAACAAGAGGGAGGGAGTGAAGGAGGGAAGGGAGGGGGGAGTGAAGGAGGGAAGGGAGGGAGGGAGCAGGAGGTGGGTGGCCGCAAAAGCATCCTCATCATCATCGTCATCGTCGTCGTCCTCCTCCTCGGCTCGGGGTGACGGCCTCCACTATGCATAGCCGAGTGGTTGCCTTAAACATGATGCATGGCGCTAGGGTGACTCTTCCCTCAGAGACACTAGTATTGGCGTGAGTGTTGGGCGGGTGGGCGAATATCAGAAGATGGGCGGGTGGGCGAGCATCAGGGTGTAACAAGGGGGCGGAGGAGGGGGTTTTAGGAACGGGCTTAGTTCTCACCAAGGTTTAAGAACACGGTTAATAACAGAGAACAGAGGGAGGGGGAATCAGGTACCGATATGATATAACTAGTGGCTCTTGGGGATTGATAGCATGGCATTACCTCGTGTGTGATGCCATGAGAGAGGGAGGGAGACACCTGTGTATACCTGTCTTTAGAGGTGTCACTCAACTTCCCACCTGAGAACGTTGTTAGGTATATAATTGTACTCACGGCGCTTCTACATATTTTATTCCTTAACGAGAAATAATATTGGAGTGATGATAATGGAGTTGTTTCGGAAATGTATGTGTGTGTGTGTGTGTGTGTGTGTGTGTGTGTAATGACCTATGATTCACAGGAGGTGTACAGTACAGCATATCTAACAAGAGAGGAGGGAGTGATCATGTGACCATATCCACCTCACACACACACACACGCAAACACCTGGATGATACTGTCCACCTGTCTCATCTTCCCTAAATCTGTCTGTCTGTCTGTCCACATCCGCCACAACCACAACCCTCACACAACTCAACCATTTCTCCCACAACCAACAACATCCACCAACCCCTTCTTAGAGAGAGAGAGAGAGAGAGAGAGAGAGAGAGAGAGAGAGAGAGAGAGAGAGAGAGAGAGAGAGAGAGAGAGAGAGAGAGAGAGAGAGAGACCACCAACATGAACGCCCCGCCACCCCTTGTCACACACCCAACACAAGAGCCAACACCGCTACCCACTACCCTGTTCCTGTCAGACTCACTGCCACCCTTTATTTTGGCCGACCACCCTCACCACCCCCTTACCTTCCATCACCACCCCCTCCCTCCTCACTCACACCTTATACCCCTCCCTCTTCACAGCTCAGGCCTTCCCTCACTGACACCCTATCTCTCTCCCTCCCCACTACCTCTCCCTCACACCCTACTTCTCTCAACACCTTCCTTCCTTCCTTCCCTCCCTCACGACACTCATTACCTCCTTCACTCCCTCACACTTACCATCCTCACCTTACCTCCTCCTTCAAACTCTCCTTCCTCACACCTTACCTCCGTCACCCCCCCCTCACAATAGCATACAAAACCCACCTATCTCTACCTCATCCACTGTAACTACACCATTACAAATCCCCACCGATGAAAAAACAACAACTTTAATACATAATAATCCCCCTCACCCCACCACCTACACCCCACAACCCACCCTCCCCCACCACCTACACCCCCCCCCCCAACCCTCCCTCCCCCCTATAAAACAAAAGACGCCATTCAAAAAAAAAAAAAAAAAAATAACATTCTTATGCAGCTAAATTTGTTTGTCATCCACTTAGGTGTCAAGCGAAGCAAATAATGAGCGGGAAGAGAATCAACAAATTGTCTTAATACGGAGAATACCATAACAATAACTTAGGCAATATTACACGGGGTTCTGCTCCGTCACTGAGTACACACACACACATACATCTAGCTCTGCCACCCCACACACACACACACCCTTACCACCTCATACCCACACCCTGACCCCCTCATCGGGACCCTCATTCCCACCCTGACTCCCATCCCCACCCTGACCCTCACACACTCATCCCCACACACCACCAAGAGTCCATGCATATTAGGAGAGAGAGAGAGAGAGAGAGAGAGAGAGAGAGAGAGAGAGAGAGAGACTACATACATAACCCTATCAATATAAAAACCTTCAACTAAAAGCCAACGAACGAATAATTTAACAAGAGGTAATAAGAGAAAAAAAAATTAACACAGGTAAAGGAATGAATTAAGCTACAGACTCGCTGCCTCTTAATTATTTTCGTTAACAGGTAAAAAAAAAATATCACACAGGTAAGTATGGTGTATTATATGCAATAAAGTTCTAACGTTACCGACACGAAATGGATCTCTTTTATTTCTTAATCGAACTGAGTGAGGAGGAGGAGGAGGAGGAGGAGGAGGAGGAGAAGGAAGAGGAGGAGGAGGAGGAGGAGGAGGAGGAGGAGGAGGAGGAGGAGGGGGGGAGGAGGGGGAGGAAGAGGAGGAGGGGAGGAGGAAGAGGAGGAGGGGAGGAGGAGGGGGAGGAGGAGGAGGAGGAAGAGGAGGAAGAGGAGGAGGAGAGAGGGGTGTGAGAGGGGTGGAGGAAGAAAAGGAAGAGTTAGAAGAATAGGAGGGATGGAGAGAGGGAAATAAGGTACTAGGAGGAGGAGGAGGAGAGAAGGCAAGAAGAATGTAAGAGAGAGAGAGTGTAGGGAGGAGAGGGGGAATGTGAGAGGAGTGGATGGAGTGGAGGAGAAGGAGGGTAAGAGGGGTGAAGGGTGTGAAGAGAAGAGAGGTGGAGGAGTGCAAGAGGCGTGGAGTGAGTGAATGGAGGACTGGAGAAGTAGAATGAGGGCAGGGGGAGGGAGGGTAGGAGGGGGGCAGGGGGAGGGAGGGTAGGAGGGGGGCAGGGGGCGGGAGGATAGGAGGAAGGAGGGTTGGAGGGAGGGTAGGGGGCTAGGGATGGCGGAAGGATGAAGAGGTTGAGGAAATGCAAGAGGAGGGAGGGCAGGAGAAAAGAGGGCGGGGGGGGGAGGGGGAGGGAATGGAGGAGGAGGGGGTGAAGGAGGGGGATTGGTGGAGGGGGTGGAGGGGGCTAGAGGTGGTGAGGGGCGGGTGACCACAGTCTTGTCATACCGTCGGTCACAAAATATCAAAGGTAAAGTTGGTACGGTGTTATGCATGGCCGGGTCAACTGAGGCAGGTCAGCAGGCTAAAGCAGGCCAGGAGGGTGAAGCAGGCCAGGAGGTTGAAGCAGGCCAGGAGGTTGAAGCAGGCCAGGAGGGTGAAGCAGGCCAGGAGGGTGAAGCAGGCCAGGAGGGTGAAGCAGGCCAGGAGGGTGAAGCAGGCCAGGAGGGTGAAGCAGGCCAGGAGGTTGAAGCAGGCCAGGAGGGTGAAGCAGGCCAGGAGGGTGAAGCAGGCCAGGAGGGTGAAGCAGGCCAGGAGGGTGAAGCAGGCCAGGAGGGTGAAGCAGGCCATGAGGGTGAAGAAGGCCAGGAGGGTGAAGAAGGCCAGAGAGACCACAGGAAATGGAAAGAAGGAACAAATATGACAAAAATAAAGAAAAACACCAATAACTGAAGAAGAAGAACGAGAGACAGAGAACAGAAAATATAGATCACCTGAAGAATAGCCACCCCAGCTTATTTAACCTGGCGATTAAACACCCTAATCTAACCTAAAATAACTCTTAACTAATCCTAACTTAACCCAACCTAACCTATCCTAACTCAACCTAACTTAACCTAACCTAACTTTAACTCAACCTAACCTTAGCCTAACCAAAACTAACCTAACCTAACCTAACCTAACCTAACCTAACCTAACCTAACCAAACACAAACCTACTTTAAGTTTTCCAGGTACCGTTAAGGTGTTTTATCATCAGGTGAAATAAACTGGGGTGACTAATCTTCAGGTAATTACATAAAGAAATAATAAAATATATATAAAATGGATATAAAATAATATACTTGTATAAATCAGTTCTTTAATAAACTTATAATGACAACGTTTTCCAAATTGCCTCTATTACTGTTGTTATCGCTGAGTCATGTAAACTTGGGAGGTCCTACACACACACACACACACACACACACACACACACACACACACCACATTTCCTGGCATTGATAAAAAGCAACACGTAACACTCTTAAAGGTAATTATATGTCAGTCCTCATGTCAAATAAAATTATACATTACATATTATACAAACTGTGGGGGAAAAAATAATTTGTTTCTCTTTAACTTTTACGTTTTTCTCCTTCATTGTCTCTTAAGAATTTTTTTATAAGAGGGAGAAGGAGGAGGAGGGGTAGGGGTAGGGAAGGGGGGGTGAGGAGGGGGAAGAGGAGGTAGATGATGTAGGAGGAGGATGAGGAGAAAGAAGATGGAGGAAAAAAGAGGAGGAAGGAGAAGAATACAGAGGAGGAGGAGGAGGAATAAAGAGAAGGAGGAGGAGAAGGAGAGTGTTTCCCTGGTAGGTAAAGGAAGGAGGAGTGACTAAGGGTTAGCACATACTCCCTCGTTTGTAGTTCACTTAATGCAGCGTCTTCCGTCCCCCCCCCCCCCAACCTACACTTACCCCAGCATGGTGAGAGGGGCGAGGAGGGGGTAGGAGGGGGGGAGGGGCGATGAGGGGGGAGGGGGGAGGGGCGATGAGGGGGAGAGGAGGGGGGGAGGGGCGAGGAGGGGGAGAGGAGGGGGGGAGGGGCGATGAGGGGGAGGGGCGAGGAGGGGGAGAGGAGGGGGGGAGGGGCGAGGAGGGGGGGAGGGGCGAGGAGGGGGGAGGAGGTGGGGAGGGCGAGAAGGGGACAACCGCATGACTGACTGACTTGACTAATTGACTGACATAACTGACTGACCTGACTGATATAGGATGACCTTGTTCAAGAGACGACAACCTCGATACAGGATTGATTTTTTTTTTATTTTGCCGCTTACAGCGGCTACTTTATTGTGCACCCCACACTCATCCTGTGAGCGGTAGTGCAAAAGGATTACAGAGTAGAGTTTACAAAGGGTCATAATAATTAACCCCCGTTGTCAGGATATTATGGCACTGAATGTTACACAGTATTTCATTTACATTATTTGTTTAGTTCTATACATAAAGGGTAACTTATTCACAAATGCGTCACGAGAACAGGCGTGTGAGGCAGTATGTCTGGCCTCACACTTTGTTATTCACATTTACGTGAGAGGTATTCAAGCACATTGCGTATTTGGTTCTGTACATGAGAATTGACATAGTTACTAAGTGCAAAAAAGTGGATACAGTCTTAGTATGTCGGCTATCTTGCCATTAGAGATGAAGTGTTGTGCCATTTCACACACAGTGTGCTTGGACCTGTCCCTAAAAGGTTCTATCTTCACACAGTCGAGGACGTAGTGTTCAAGTGTGTGGCCATATGTATGGCCACACGCTTTACATTTAGTTTTGTTTACATCTGCTTGAGGAACATACTGCCAAAGGTACTTATATCCTAACCTTAATCTGGCGGTTACAACATCTTGTAATCTAGTGATCTTGTTACTTGCCCCATATACATGTTTCACTTGATACATCTCATCATGGTAACCTATGGATCGACTAGTGCCTGTTTGCACTTGTCTACTTGCGTCAAACTCATCAATAAGTTCTTTCCTAATTACAGTTTTAAGGGGGTTTTTTGACAGACCCAAATTGTATTCAACGGTGTCTTTGTTAGACGCGAGTTTGGCGAGGGCATCAACTCTGTCATGTTTTATGAGGCCTATGTGAGAGGGGATCCACAACAGTTTGACCTTGACACCCCGGTCAACAAGGCACGCATATTTGTGTCTGGCTTCAGAGACAAGAGCGTGACAACCTGAGTCGAGGGTGCCAAGGGCAAGTAGTGAAGATAGAGAGTCAGTGATGATGAGACTGTCAGTAACAGTGGTTTCAATGAATTTAATAGCTGTGAGTATGGCAACTAATTCAGTTTGTAGAGTGGATGCCCAGTTGTTAATTCTAACTCCTTTCTCAATTATATTACCGTCAGGTTGAGTCACAACAATAGCACTTCCAGCCCTCCCACAGGCGGTGTTAAGAGATCCATCAGTGTAGATGGTCTGTGTGATATTATCATCAGTCTGTAGAGTGTGTATGTGTTCAAGAGCTCTCACTTTGGCAGTGTGTTGGAGAAAAATTCTTTGTATAATTAATTTTTTAGGCGGATACGTTGGTATTGTGATATCGAAGGGAACTGTCCGCCAGGGTGGCAGGAAGCGCTGTTGTGTCTCAACTTTGTACAGGTGGTCTAGTACAAATATCTTCATATGTGTAGCTGTAGTTTGGATCCATTTAGACTAAATAGTCCCATGGTTCATACATTCTAGCAATTTTAAGGAAACAATGTTATCAGGATCACCACGCAGAAGCCTCAGGGCTATCATGAGGTTGACTTCAATTATTCTATCTTTAACACTGGGCATACCTAGTTCTTTCCTCATATTAAGTACTTTAGTGCTCATGGGACATCCTAGGATAATTCTGAGGGCTTTATTTTGCATTTTCATCGCTACAGGAGAGGGTGGTGGTGGTGGATCTGGTGGTGTGGTTTATAAGTGGTGCTCTGAGTAATCGCTATGTCACGAAGTCAACCACAAAAGACGTGCTTGCTAATAAACACACACACACACACACACACACACACACGTGCTTGTATCCACTCAGGTACTTGATAATAATTTCTTAAGAAATTATTAAGTATGGTGGCAGGAAACCAACAGGTGAGTCTAAGCAGGTAGTGTGGGCCAGCTATTAACGCACACACACACACACATACACAAACACAAACAAACACAAACACACACACACAAACACACACACACACACACACACACACACACTAGGGTATCATTAAGGAGAAACTTAGCTTATACTCTTGTGTTGTCTAATCATAAACAAACTTTCTCAACAAGAGGTCGTATGAAGGTCGTCTTCACATTACATAAAATTGGAAAGTTTTTGTTGTTTTCGTGATGTAATGTTTTAGTTTTGTTAATTTACTTGAAAAAAAGACAAATATATTAGTAAATGATCAAGATAATTTAATTAATCTAAGTTTTATTTTAACCTAACCTAACCTAACCTAGCCTAGCCTAACCTAACCTAACCCAACCTAACCCAACTTAACCATTTAGTTATCATTAAGGTATTTATTGAACAGGTAAAATATATTAACTTGGGTGTCTTAATCTTCATATGATCCACTAACCCCCCCTCCCCTCCCCCCCCCCCACAAGGTAACGGAAGTGGTGGTCGGCGGTACTGTTAAGGGATAATAGCCTCTACTGCTGTTTTATCAACCCCCTTAATCGCTTCCTTTCATTCGACTAACTTACACGAATGTTAAAATTAATAACAGTCTGTTTATCATAAACACGACCAATAAATCCAAATTTCCTTTGACATTTAACTTGATTCGTGTGTGTGTGTGTGTGTGTGTGTGTGTGTGTGTGTGTGTGTGTGTGTGCGTGTGTGCGTGTGCGTGTGGGTGTGTGTGTGTGTGTGTGTTCCGACTTGTATGTAAGTGTATACGTGTAAGCTTGTGTCTATTGGAAGGGTGTGTGTGTGTGTGTGTGTGTGTGTGTGTGTGAGCAAGCACCGTATGTAAGTGAATTTGTATGCATGTATTTGTGTATTATAACCGTTTGTATACGTGCGTGTGTATATGGAAGAGTGCATTACTGCGCGTGAGGAGAGCATTGGAGCATCGATGAGCGTGGAGGAGAGCGTTGGAGCATCGATGAGCGTGGAGGAGAGCGTTAGAGCATCTGAGAGCGTGGAGAAAAGCGTGGATACATCTAGGAGCGTGAAGGATAACGTTGGAGCATCTATGAGCGTGGAGAAAAGCGTGGATACATCTAGGAGCGTGAAGGATAACGGTGGAGCATCTATGAGCGTGGAGAAAAGCGTGGATACATCTATGAGCGTGAAGGATAACGTTGGAGCATCTATGAGCGTGGAGGAGAGCGTGAATGCCGGCAGTTACTCACCTACACCACAACGCCAATAATAATCATCAAAATCACACCTGCAAAAATATTCCTTTGGTCAACCACCTCCCAAACCACTGTACATCGATCCCCCACGTGCGTACACAAACAGACACGCACACACGCACACGCACACACACACACGCACACACACACACAGTAACAATCAAATCACCTAAAACAATGCCACGGTGTACCAGTGGTATAGGAGCCATGGTGTACCAGTGGTGTAGGAGCCATGGTGTACCAGTGGTGTAGGAGCCATGGTGTACCAGTGGTGTAGGAGCCATGGTGTACTAGTGGTGTAGGAGCCAGGGTGCACCAGTGGTGTAGGAGCCATGGTGTACCAGTGGTGTAGGAGCCATGGTGTACTAGTGGTGTAGGAGCCATGGTGTACCAGTGGTGTAGGAGCCATGGTGTACCAGTGGTGTAGGAGCCATGGTGTACCAGTGGTGTAGGAGCCATGGTGTACCAGTGGTGTAGGAGCCATGGTGTACAGAACCTGGTGAAGGCGAGTGGGTGTGCCCGCCAGACTTCGGGAGCAGCAGTGGTACCTGACGACCTCTGACCTGGGCGCCACTACCCCCTCTCCTTCATTACCTAGAACTGCGGCGGGTGGGCACTGCAGGTAACGCACAACCATCTCTTAATGAGGCAACCATGATTCGCGGTGCAGGAGGGGGGGGGGGGTTAGAGTGAGTCACGTGACCTGACGACAAGAACGACGCCTGTGTGGGCCCCGCCTCCCCCTCCGGCTGCCAGATGAAGGACTCCCTGAAGGCTCCCAACCTTACAACCCAGAATACACCCACCGGAATTTTTCAACCTTATTTTCGTGAGCGGGGTCAAGTTGAGATTTGCATACGATGATGTAGTAGTGAGAGAGTGGTGAGGGAGTGAGAGATGAGGAGAGGTGAGCGAGGGCGGGCCAGGGGCGAGGCAACAAGGCCCCTCGCCGTGCGGAACACCCTAGAACAGTCAACCGTGACGGAAAATGCAAACTTCATCCCGACCCTCGCCTGATTATCATACGACCCACCACCACCACCTCCACCACCACGCTCTGCTCTTAATATATCTACCATAACCCTTCACCTAACTCATATTAACTGTGGGTTGTAATGAAGCACATACATTAAGAGCAAGAAATAAACAACTCATTACTTGGTATATAAGGTAAAACAATTTGATTATCAACTCCTACACAATCGAATCCTACCTTAACAAACATATATAACATTACTTACGAAATTAAACCCGGTAAGTATAATCCCTAATACCAACTACTATTGATCTACAAATTGCAGCGGGGGTTAATGACACGCCTTGGGAAGTACGGCGCCGAGGTCTGAGCCGGTGTGGGAGTCGGGAGGCGGTGGACGTGAGCGTACGGCGGTGCCCAGCCCTTCCACTGTAAAGCTTGACAATTACACTTCACAATATGCGAACCGTGTAGAGCTGCAGACTCTCTGCTTCAACTGTGAATGACCACACGAGAAGAAATTCCCCCACCCTGGCCGGTGTTGAAGGAAGCCTTACAGGACGTCGGACGGACCAGTGCGAACGAGAGAGTAGAGGCTGGTGACGAGACTTACCGAAAACAAAACAAAATTCACCATTATGTATTTTTCCAAGTTTGTCATCTGTCATGGAATAGTTTTTACTGGTGATTGCTGGGGTTTATTTTTTCTCAATTTTTCTTCAACAAACCTTTTTCCATGAGGTCTGAATAGCCATAACTTGAACGAGACCAGAAATATTGACAAACGATTTCCTTGAGTATGTTGTTTACTGAGCCAATATCTAAGAGAGTGTGTTGTGATGGCCGCGTTATGTCAGGTCTGGAAGGCAGTTGTTTCCATTTTCTCAGACACGTTTCTTGTTTTCTTCTGATCGTTTCTCATGCAATGTTTTGGTATGCAGAAAAATCCCAACACTGAATCTAATCAAACCTAATCTAACCCAACCCGATTTTATCTAACCCAACCCAAACTAACCTAACCTAACCTAACCTAGCCACCACCATGTCATCAACACTGCAGCAAGATTGTTTCATAAATGCGTCTCTGTTAATACACTCAAAGATAAAAACAAAGGTGCTGTTTCATTTTTATTCTTTTCCTTTTTTTTTTACACAAAGACGAATTATCTGAATTATCCCACGATAATTGGTCGAGCAGACAACTAACCATCAGGTGATGAATAATTTTGGCTCAGGTGGAAGGAAATAACTTGGACTGAATTCACAAACTTTCGTGAAATAATTCTTTCTCGTAACTGAAGATGAAAGAAAGTATTAACCTATTTGACTTAAGTTATAATAGTAAAATAACTTACAAAAATAGCGCCTAACTAATTGTACCAGATTAAGTTAAAATGGAGGATATTTAATTGTTTACTATCATATTTTTGTCTCCTAACTGGTGCTGAGTTAATGTATCTAGTTAAGGCAGAGTCTCGGTGTAATTTTTCAGTCCAATATCATTTTACTGTTTTAGTTTTGGTCAATCATCTAACCTAACCTAACCTAACCTAACGCTACCTAGGGATTTGGATAGATTAGGTTTGGGTAGGTTCGGTTAAATTATGAGAGATTAAGTTATGATAATTTGATAAGGAAAGGTTAACTTAACTTAGGTTAGCGTGAGGGTGATTAATCCTCAGGTGGGATAAGCTGAAGTGGGTTAATCTCCAGGTAAAATAAATAAGGGTGTCTAATCTTCAGGTAATCTATTATGTGTAAAAGAGACTTATTGCACAAAATTTTATGTACCTGTAAACTGTGGTAGGTAGGCGTTGTCACAGGTAAGAGACCGTGTGTAAATTAATTAACTTAACTTACCTGTAATACCTGGTCGTGGTAGTTGTCCGTCACATTATATACTGTCAAGATGACTTGTAACTCAACGTTATTAGTCGCAGCCTCCTCTTCTCGTATTGGGATGGGGGTGTGTTGGGGTGTGGGTGTGTTGGGGTGTGGGTGTGTTGGGATGGGGGTGTGTTGGGATGGGGGTGTGTTGGGATGGGGGTGTGTTGGGATGGGGGTGTGTTGGGATGTGGGTGTGTTTGGGTGGGGTGTGTTTGGGTGGAGTGTGTTTGGGTGGGGTGTGTTTGGGTGGGGGCGTGTTGGGGTGTGTTCGGGGTGTGTTGGGGTGGAAGGGGTGTTGGGGGAGGGGGTAGGGTGTTGGGGGGAGGGAGTAGCGGGTGACAGTGGGGTGGGAATTAAGCTCATTATTATCCAGTAAAACACCGGATGTTAGCAAAGTACCGTGTTGGCCGCCACACCGTGTAGTTGGCCGGTCAGCACCACACCGTGTTGTTGGCCGGTCAGCACCACCACACCGTGTTGTTGGCCGGTCAGCACCACCACACCGTGTTGTTGGCCGGTCACCACCACACCGTGTTGTTGGCCGGTCAGCACCACACCGTTAATTAGTGCACAACACCAACTATAATAGTCATGAATTTAGAAGTATTTTTGAGGTGTTGAAAGTGAGTCTCATAACCTCTCACTGCACACTGAACAGAAAGGCATCCGATACTGTATTCGAACGCTTTCCCTTCCCAAACTACTGTATAAAGTCAAGGTACACATTCACAGCTGGGTGGACTGGAGGAGCCTAGGACAAACCAGCTACCCTTACGAACAGGAGGTGAGTACCGTATCTACTCAACCATCACACCACTTGAGAAGGTCATTTATCTTTCCTGGATAATGGGAGATGTAGGGGATTATATGTTGACACCTTTACCTTATAACCAACAGTGATTATGGTGGGCGGGGCTCACATTACTTGGTACACCTGAGTGGCAGTCAGGTGTTTCCTCTCTCCCCTCTTGTTCCCACACCCACTTACTCCACCAACCTGCTGGGACTACCAATGAGTGTAGGTACTGTCCCCCCCCCCCCCCCCCCCCACACACAGCCTCTCCCAGGGTACACTTACCTGAACACCTAAAATAAAGCCAAGGTAAACGCACCTGTAAGCTGATGTCATATTAATTGGGTCGCTTTATCCATCACACACATCGTAAAGGTATCCAAGGGAGGGAGTAACCCGGTATTAATGTAGTGTTTTATGTGATTAAAAGACATTCTTGTGTCGACGCCAGCTACCGTAACGAGCGAGCCATTACCTGGCTTCCAACCATAAAATGGATAATTCCACACGCATTTCCGACCCCAGGTTATAATTACTTTACAGCGTAATAAAATACTTTCTGCAATATTAAAGATAAATATTAAAATGCTGGGGGTATATTTCCTCTTAGTTCTATGCAAATTGAAAAAGAGTTCAGATATAATGACCTGAAGATGTATTGTCTGCAGGTGAAGAGTGAAGCATTATGGCCACAAATGTTAATGTAGAATAGGTAGGAGGAGATATTTGACTTTACTCAGCGGTGAAGTGTCATAAAAGGCCATAAACACACTACCCCAGCACACAGACGCAGCAACAAGCGCGTGACGGATACAGCCAAACTTTTACGTCTCCAAACATAGCAATTTAAACAATTAGCGTCTCCCACCCACACAGCCTTCCAACACTACATTTTCCTGACCAGATAATATTTACTTTAACAATATACGTTTACAGAATAAGACATACACAACACTACATAATACACTCTTGTATATTCATTCATATACGGGTATGATTTGAACCCCCCCCACACACACACTCCAACACCCCTCACCCCCACACTTACACCCAACACACTCCAACACCCCTTACCCCCCTACACACACTTACACCCAACACACTCCAACACCCCTTACCCCCCTACACACACTTACACCCAACACACTCCAACACCCCTCACCCCCCTACACACACTTCCACCTATAAAATCCAGCTCCCGCACCCCTACTTAACGCACCCCGACCCCACCCAGCCCTCCCGAAGCAAAGTGGTGTGGTGGGTGCGTGATATGGTGGGTGCGTGACTGTCATCTGTCCACTCGCCAGGTGACAATTTACCTCCAAAAATGGGACATGACTTCCATCTCAGGTGACACTAAATTACCTTCGTGTGTTAACTGGCAGACACGTGAGCTTCTGAGGGATCTTGGGTCTATCAGTGACACCACCAGTCAGTGCTGAGGGTGTCATATGTAGTGTCAAGTGTCACATGTACAGTGTCTAGTGTCATATGTACCACCCAGTGTCTAGTGTCATATGTACCACCCAGTGTTTAGCGTCATATGTACCACCCAGTGTTTAGTGTCATATGTACCACCCAGTGTCTAGTGTCATATGTACCACCCAGTGTCTAGTGTCATATGTACCACCCAGTGTCTCGTGTCATATGTACCATCCAGTGTTTAGTGTCATACCCAGTGTCTAGTGTCATATGTACCACCCAGTGTCTAGTGTCATATGTACCATCCAGTGTCTAGTGTCATATGTACCACCCAGTGTCTAGTGTCATATGTACCACCCAGTGTCTAGTGTCATATGTACCACCCAGTGTCTAGTGTCATATGTACCACCCAGTGTCTAGTGTCATATGTACCACCCAGTGTCTAGTGTCATATGTACCACCCAGTGTCTAATGTCATATGTACCACCCAGTGTCTAGTGTCATATGTACCACCCAGTGTCTAGTGTCATATGTACCACCCAGTGTCTAGTGTCATATGTACCACCCAGTGTCTAGTGTCATACCCAGTGTCTAGTGTCATACCCAGTGTCTAGTGTAATATGTACCACCCAGTGTCTAGTGTCATATGCACCACCCAGTGTCTAGTGTCATATGCACCGCCCAGTGTCTAGTGTCATATGTACCACCCAGTGTCTAGTGTCATATGCACCGCCCAGTGTCTAGTGTCATATCTCCCAGCCATCGTCTCTGTGTCTTTAAATTATCACTGAACACTTCATCACCACAACACAGGTTATGTCTTAACATTGGCCTTTTTGCCTGGTGATAATGTTAACATGGTAATTTAATACTGACACACACACACACACACACACACACACACACACACACACACACGTGATATATTTGGGCAGGTGACAGGTGAAATTTGCCCTATATTCCTAACTATAGAAATCGGAAACTGTCCTAATGGGTTCTACACCTAATGGGCCTCAGAGCTAATGGAACCCAGACCAAATGGAACTCAAGACCAAATGGGACCCAGGCCTAATGGGGGCCCAGGACCAAATGGGACCCAGACCTAATGGGACCCAGATCTAATAGGCTCAAGAGCTAATGGGACCTTAGACCAAATGGGCCCTAGACCTAATGGGCCCCATACCTAATTGGCCCCAGACCTAATGGATCCCAGACCTAATGGACCCCAGGCCTAATGGACCCCAGACCTAATGGACCCCAGACCTAATGGACCCCAGACCTTCTGTTGCCATAATTTTAATTACTTGATTATCTTCTGCACTGTACGTTTGAGTCATGCTAGCAACCAGGACCACACTAGAAATAACGTGCTACTTGATAACCTGTAAGTAACATTTACCTTCTTCACTAGCGCCTGATAGGTGAGTGCTACGTGCTATCTGTTCCATTAGTGTTTGGTAGGTTACTGTTACGTGTTTCCTGATTCACTAATGTTAGGTAACTGCAACGTGTTACTTGATTCACTAATGTTAGGTAACTGCTGTGTGTTACCTGGTTGACTGGTGTGGGTGCTACGTGCTACCTGACAAGCCCTGGGTGACTCACTGCCCACACCTACGAGTTTAACCTTTATTTCAAATTGATAGTCAATTTGATGCGTCACCTCGACTAACGCAACGCAAGATCCGTGTTGTGTGTGTGTGTGTGTGTGTGTGTGTGTGTTGCAGAGATATGTTTATGCGTTGAGGGGATATATATGTGCGTATGTGTAGACCGTAGGGAGTATATGTATGTATGTGTGTGTGTGTGTGTGTGTGTGTGTGTCTGTGTGTGTGTGTGTCTGTGTGTGTGTGTGTGTGTGTGTTGCAGAGATATGTTTATGCGTTGAGGGGATATATATGTGTGTATGTGTAGACCGTAGGGAGTATATGTATGTATGTATGTGTGTGTGTGTGTATTTTCTATCTGTGTGTGTTTAGATGTGTACACGTGTGTTGTGTTGGTGTGTACATAGCTTGTGTGTATGTATTTCTTTTAACATATATCGTCACGTTGGTCACCATATACGCATTTTCAAGACGGCTGCTTAGTTGGGCCCCAGTCATAATAGACCCTACACACACACACACACACACATACACAATGGACATCCACCCCTATAGCCAATCAAAACACACATACAAATTGACAGCTCCCCCTCCCTCACCCTCTCCCCTCCCCTCAACCACTCTCCCCCTCCCCTTAACCCTCTCCTCTCCCCTCATCTCTTACCCCCACTCCCCCTTGAGCTACCATGAATCACACACCTCACCACAATCACCTCAACCAAATGCCCTTCTCAACAGCAACACCTACCAGACATCAATTGCGTAAAGAAAATGTCAATGCTTGGATATTCAACTCTGTATGTATGTATGTATGTATGTATGTATGTATGTATGTATGTATGTACCTCTACGACCAGATGGAGACAGGAGCCGGAGGGGGTGCAGGGTGGCTGGCTCAGGTAGAGGACATCCGGACTCCTTCTACTGTCATTACATTATAGGGTGAGATGTCCCTCCGTCACCTCACCTGTTACCTAATTAGATACACCTGGACTAGTTTACGTCAGGGAGATTTTACTTCTTTTAAGGTGATGCCAAGGTGATTTTTTTTTTTTACTTTTACTTTTTTTGCTGATGTTCTGATGTAATTAATTTATTATTATTATTATTATTATTATTATTATTATTATTATTATTATTATTGCTGTTGTTGACATTATTATTATTATTATTATTATTATTTTTGTTATTATTATTATTATTATTATTATTATTATTATTATTATTATTATTATTATCACAGAGTGGGTGAGGTACAGCCTTAAACGCTTCGTAACACCTGAATCAGTAACTTATTATCAACCACACCTGTGAACAATAACAAGGGCCAACATTCTTAAAGGTTCGTAATGGTAAAAGTTTGGATCACCTGAATATTAGCCCAATCACCTTATTTCACCTTAAGATTAACCACCCTAACGCTAACCTAACCAAACCTAATGTAGACTAATATAACGTAACCTAAAGTAAGCCTAACCTAATCTAACCTAACGTAAGCTATCCTAATGCGTAAGGGGCTAACCTAATGCGTAAGCTAACCTAACCTAATCTGTCCAGGTAAAGTTAATTAATTTAATAATCAGATGAAAAAAGTTGGTGATGTGAGAAAAAAAATTGACACCAAGATAAATTTGGCAAGAGTTCGGAGCCGAGGTTCACTAGTCAACATAGCGTCGCCCGAGTAAAATGACCAATGTTAAAATAGTACCACCGACGGGATGACTAAATTGCTTGTATTTTAAACCACAAGAAACTAATCAAAACAACGCCAACACAGCCACACGTACCTTATTTAACAACTGATAATTTCCATCGTTGTAGAAAATCACAGAACAGGTACATGACCTCACCTGAAGACCTCATCAAAGGGCTAATAATAATCTCTACATACATCACAGAGGCCGATAACTACCTCACACCTATATCAACACCTCTAATTACCTCGTTACTAGAGATAATCACCTACAGCAATACCAATAATTACCTCGTTTCTAGAAATAATCACCTAACAACTACAGCACTACCACCCTCCCTCCTCTCCCCAACCCCTCTCTTAACCTCCCTACCCCCCTCATAAGCCCCTTCCCTCTCCTACCCCCCCTCCTCCTCCCTACCCCGTTCCTCTCCCACCCATCCCCCTTCCCCCCACCAGGAACAATAACACACCTGAGAAGTTCCATCTTGGGTGTGGTTAGTGTGTGGACCCTGGCACACGTAAGGAAGGTGTCGAGGCCAGGAAGGTGAGATGAATGAAGAGCATAAGAATAAGAATGGAGGAAACTGCAGCGGGTCTATTGGGGCCAGACTGGGTAGTCCCGTTTACACCCATCCCCTATCGCTCATATATCCATCTAACCTATGTCTGAAGCTATCCACCGTATTCGAGTTAATGGTGATGTTTGGTAACTTGTTCCACTCATCCACTACTCTATTTCCATTCCAGTGTTTACCTATTTCGCGCCTAAATCTAAATATGTCTAATTCAAAACCATTGCTACGAGTTCGCTCCTGGTTGGATAGTTTGAGTACCTTTGTTATATCACCTTTGTTTAGCCCTGACTTCCATTCATACACCTCAATCATATCGCCCCTCACTCTACGTCTCTCGAGGGAGTGCAAATTAAGATGTTTTAACCAACACAAAACATTATAACTTAGAGATTTGTACAGGAGTTATACTTCTTATATACACCTGTTGACCTTTAATAATATAGCTAATACCAGAATATTACGAGATATATATACTGTATATGCCTCTATTAACGTACAATGAAACCTTTATTTAACAGACTATAGAGATAAAAGTTCGTTATATCGAGGGTCCGTTAGATATAGAACCTCCATCTAACGGATTATATGGAGAGAGAAATCCGTTATATGGAGGTTTAACTGTTAAAAAAAATATTACAAACATTTTCAGTTTTATTTACATGAGAGAGAGAGAGAGAGAGAGAGAGAGAGAGAGAGAGAGAGAGAGAGAGAGACCATCCACATAGTGTTAGTGTACTACAATAAGGTGTGCGGATGTGCGCATGGTGTTTATGTTGCCGGAGTGCGCACATGGGGGGACCAAAGTAATCCATTAATCCGGCTGACGTTTCTCACGGGTGCGCAGCGAGAGTCTGGGGCTTCACCGCGACTATGATCACGCAAACCACAAGCTTCCGCGAGCCTTGTTGTCTCTGAACTGATAATGCAATTTACATCAATTATGGATATTTTTTTTTATTTAAACAGACGATATCCACAACAGGTAAATTGCTGGATTCCGTTCCTTTTTGTTCCATTTTTTTTTTTTTAATTTCTTTCTTTCAATCAGTTTCCCTTCGCCATACATTGTAATTTGAGTGAGAGGAGAGGGAGGGGGTGAGGAAGGATGGAGGGAAGGGAGGGAGGGAAGGAAGGAAGGGAGGGAGAGAGAAAAGGGAAGGAGGGGAGGGAAGGTATCCAGCACCAGGTACACACTTTAAGGGTCAAAATCCTGATGTTTGGGTGTTTGTTTGTGGTTCATAATGACGTGTGGTAGTGTGAGATACAGGCAAGAGGAACAACTATCATCACCACCACCACCACCACAACCACAACCACAACCACCACAACCACCACCACCACCACCACAAGAATCACAAACAAAGGAATTTTATCTCTGTTTTGTGAGCGATGTAGAGCATGGGAAGGAGGGAAGGAGGGGAGGTGGTAGTAGTAGTAGTAGTAGTAGTAGTAGTAGTAGTAACTGAGGATATATTGATGCTAAGATGAATGAAAATAAAATGATAATGATTGGAACACAAGTAGCTTTTATTCATGGTAGCAGCAGTAGCAGAAGTAGCAGTAACAGTGGCAGTAGGTAAAAGTAGTAGTATGAAACACAGACAGTAGGCGAAAATAACAATAACAACAGTGGAAGTAGGTGAAAGTAGCAGAAACAAACACAGACGGTAGGAGGAAGTAGCAGTATCAATGATAGTATGCGAAAGTAGCAGTAACAAACACAGACTGTAAGAGGAAATAGCAGTAACAACAGATAGTAGGCGAAAGTAGCAGTAACAACAGAGACAGTAGGCGAAAGTAACAGTAACAAGAGACAGTAGGCGAAAGTAGCAGAAGCAGTAGCAGTAGAAGCAGTCATGTCATGGCCCGCCCTTATCTTCATCACAGCCACGTGTTCTATAGGAGAGAGAGAGAGAGAGAGAGAGAGAGAGAGAGAGAGAGAGAGAGAGAGACACGGGTGCTGGCGAGGATAACTGTGGGGACGGCGTTGAAGTCACTCAGTTATGTTCACGACATCAGAGGGGAAAGAACGTTACTTCCAGCGAGGACACATTACATACACATGTTTTACCAGGACATTCACACACCACAAGGGAGAATGATGACAAGATGACTTAGGGTGATAATTCGTGTTAGAATGATGACTTACGGTGATAATACGTGTTAGAACGATGACTTTGGGTGATAATACGTGTTAGAACGATGACTTAGGGTGATAATACGTGTTAGAACGATGACTTTGGGTGATAATACGTGTTAGAACGATGACTTAGGGTGCTAATACGTGTTAGAACGATGATTTAGGGTGATAATACGTGTTAGAACGATGACTTAGGGTGATAATACGTGTTAGAATGATGACTTAGGGTGATAATACGTGTTAGAACGATGACTTAGGGTGATAATACGTGTTAGAACGATGACTTAGGGTGATAATACGTGTTAGAATGATGACTTTGTGTGATAGTGTGTGTGTGTGTGTGTTGGCAAGTAGTATAAATATTTACACCTAAGTCTCCAGCTACACATAATACACATATGTATCACCTTAACAACACTATGTATCTCGTCTAAGTGTGGAAACTAACCATGAATTATGTGCTTATTAAACTGAATCTCATTAATATATAAGACATCATCATCATCACTATCATCATCATCATCATCACTATCATCATCATCACTATCATCATCATCATCATCATCATCATCACTATCATCATCACTATCATCATCATCACTATCATCATCACTATCATCATCACTATCATCATCATCATCATCATCATCATCATCACTATCATCATCATCATCACTATCATCATCATCATCACTATCATCATCACTATCATCATCACTATCATCATCATCATCATCATCATCATCATTGTTTCCTCTTTCTTGTCTACGAATTATTGTTCATTATATTGTCTCATTTTGTTTTATTTATTTATTTATTTATTTCATATTTTTAAGTAAATGTGGATAATTTAGTTTTGGTTTTCCCGGCAATATGTTATACCAACTTCCTCCTCCCTTCCTTCTCCTACCTCCTACTCTTCTCCTACTCCCTTTCCCTGCCCTCCTTCTACCTCCTACCCCCACCTCCCCCACCTTCCCTTACCCTCCTTCCCCCACCACCCGCAGTCCAGGTTTTTGGTCATGTTAGTGAGGGTGTTGGTGGAAGAGACCCAGAGTGATCCATCACCACTTACGAACCCCTCCCCCTTCACCCCCTTCCTCCCCTCCCCCTTCACCCCCTCCCTCCCTCCCCCCCCCCTTCTCCCCCTTCCCTCTTTAATGCTCCTGCCGACACCTTCCTTCCACAACTCTCCACACAACTCTGAATATTCACTAACCTGTATTTAAATCTCCCCCTTAATTAACCTTCAACTCTCATCAATCATCAACTTGACCTTTAGTGGAGAATTTATCTATGTATATATAATATGGACAGTGGACATAGTGTTTGGTTCTCATATTGGAATGCATAATACTGTAACACAAAATGGGAGAGAAGAAATGGTGTTTTTTTTTTCTTTTTTTACTGTGTGTGTGTGTATGTGTTTTATCTTGTAATGTTCCTCGAGTGACACATATGATACCTCCCCCTCCCCCCCCTCCCCCTCCCCCCCTCCCCCCCCCCCCTCTCCCTCGGGACGGCTCTAGGTGTAGTGGTAATCCCGATAGGTGGTGAAGGAACGTTATGAAGGCGACAAGTAATGTTAAATATAGCCATGGGGACGGTGTTCGTATGGTCGAGTGCTCGTATGGTCGAGTGCTCGTATGGTCGAGTGCTCGTACATATGTGAGAGGTGCGAAGATCATTACTCATTAACTCTATGTTACTATTTTTTTTGGGGGGGTGAGGTTCTGTCGTTCACTAGGTAACATTCCGTAGTGGTCGTTACGGTAGAAGTACTAGTTACAAAATTATACTACTAATAATACTAGAGTAATAAGTAAAAATAATAGCGAAAATGATAATAATCAGTAATTAACAAAAGGATAACGGCAATTAATATTTTTTTTCTGTATTCCGTAGAGATAAGTGGACCAAATCATTCCTCTAGGCTGGGTCACATATCAGGCATCCCTAAACTAACACAAACAGTGACCTATGGATATTAACCAAGTCAAAAATAAATATTAACTGATAATAAACCTTTTACCATGAATTTATTATCATTATTGAATGAATACAAACATCCTTACGGCCAGTCATAACTAACCCCTACAAACACAGGCTTTATTAGACTGTACTGACAATATTTACACGACCTGACAACAAAATTTAATAGCAACAAAACACTATTTTTCCTGTCTGCTTCCATCTCATTCCCCAGGTATTTTAAGGAGTGTGATTCTGGGTTTATTGAACGGCTTTCACATACACCACGGGAACAAGAAGCAGGTTTTCTTTCTTAGTGGGTTTAATTTCACAAACTTTCACAAGAATTGCATGACAATATAACAGGAGCTTGAGCTTGTCTTGGGGTCTCGTAAGTTACAGTTAAGTTAGGGAGCTTTGTGAGAGTTCTGATATGATGATGCCAATAACTTGTTGCTTTCGTCAGTGTCGGAGTGGGGGAGTGGGGGAGTGTAGGGATGATGGGGGTAGGGGGAGTGTAGGGATGATGGGGGTAGGGGGAGTGAGGTGGTGAGAGAGTGAGATGATGGGGGGGGGGGGTGGGGTGGTTGGAGAGAGTGGGATGGTGGTGTGGGTAGGGTGGTGGGGGTTGAGTGGAATGGTGGGGGTTGAGTGGGGTGATGGGGGGAGAGTGGGATGGTGGGGGAAGTGTGGGGGGGTTGGTGGTGTTAGCGTTGGTATTGAAATTATAAACAGCTCCACCAAACGCTATAAACACCTTACCTGACTAACTAGCTAACTAACTACCTAAACACCTTACCTAACTAACTAACTGATGTCATAAACAGTGAAATATCCCCCCTCCCCCACCCCTTGTACCCCCGGCCTCAACAAGCCTCATGCACACATCACTAAAACAATTATTCAACACTACTTAACTTCAAATATATATAAGACTTCTAAATAATTTCTTCATTAACTTTATAGACAGAACCATTAACGTAAATATAATTGTAAAAAAAGATAATTGTAGAAGTAATTTGGTTTTTATTGTTTATTTGTATGATTAACGAGATAATTAATTGACCCCGGATGCAACTCGTCAGGGAAAATCTCTTTTGTTTCGTTTGAGTTATAATAGTGATATAATGAAGCTTCGAAGTAGATAATGAAGCTTCGAAGTATATAATGAAGCTTCGAAGTAGATAAAGAAGCTTCGAAGTATATAATGAAGCTTCGAAGTAGATAAAGAAGCTTCGAAGTAGATAAAGAAGCTTCGAAGAATATAAAGAAGCTTCGAAGTAGATAAAGAAGCTTCGAAGTAGATAATGAAGCTTCGAAGTAGATAAAGAAGGATTGACTGCTTCTGACGTGAGTGTGTATGAAACAGTGTTACTACTTGTGTTCTTTACCTGAGCTCAGTGTTACTAATTATGTTATCTACCTGAACCAAACAGTGTTACCAATTACGTTCTTTATCTGATCCTGTATGAAAACTGAGAATACATTTAGGTTAGGTTAGGTTAGGTTAGGTTAGGTTAGGTACTATTGACTTCCTTTACATATGTTTCAACCACCTATCCCTCTTGTCACCTACCTAAACTACCTGTCACCTCAACTGTCAACTACCTCTCCATTTACACCTGTCTCAACCACCTGTCCTTCTACACCTGTCCTTCTACACCTGTTCTCCACACCTGTCAACCACCTGTCCCTCTACACCTCTTAAACACCTGTCTCGCCTCACCTGTCTCATCCATAACCCCCCCCCCCCAGGTCCTCCCCACCAGCGCCTCCGTCACCAGGTGAGTATGAACAAGTGTCTCCATTAATCCTTCACAGGTAATTCCCAACGTAGGATTTTGGTGGTCCGCAGACTCTTGAAGGATAGACTGGGGAGCTCTACCGGGCTAGGATGGGGCCGGGGAGCTCTACCGGGCTAGGATGGAGTCGTGAAGGATGGACTGGGAAGCTTTACCGGGCAAGGATGGTTAATCATAATGGCCCGCTGGCGCCATTATGTCCACGTGAGGAATGAACCTCAAATGGATGATTGCGGAGAGTGGGGAGGAGGGTGGGGAGGAGTAGGGCGGGGAGGAGGAGGGCGGGGAGGAGTAGGTAGAGGAGGAGAGATGAGAGTGGGGAGGAGAGTGGGGGAGGAGGGTGGGGAGGAGTAGGGCGGGGAGGAGTAAGGCGGGGAGGAGGAGGGAGAGGAGGAGGAGGTAGAGGAGGAGAGAGGAGAGTGGGGAGGAGGGTGAGGAGGAGGGTGGGGAGGAGGAGGGTGGGGGAGAGGAGGGTGGGGGGGAGGAGGAGGGCGGGGAGGAGGAGGAGGGCGGGGAGGAGGAGGAGGGTGGGGAGGAGGAAGGGAGAGGAGGAGGATAGGGAGGAGGGAGAACTGGGTGGAAAAGATGAGGAGGGGGAGGAGGGGGGGGTAGTAGTAATAGTAGTGCCGTAAATCAACAGTGGTTGGTCCCCGGGGGATGGAAGGGAGGGGGGAGGGAGGGGGGTAGGAGGGGGGGGGGGAGGGAGATATTTACTTGCTTGTTATCACCGCCCACCTGGCTACTGCTCACCTCTTTACCTGTGTAATTAACCTCCTAATGACTCCCTATTACACCTGGCACTGACTGATGGATGGCTCAGGTGTCCTTTCTTGGCCAGTGAGGAGAAGAAACTGAAGAATACGGTTAGGTTAGGTTAGGTTAGGTTAGGTTAGGTTACGTTAGGTTACGTTAGGTTAGGTTAGTAGTATATCTTCATGTCCATATTCGATCACATAACCCAGTTCACACACCCACTGTAGCAATACACCCACACCAACAACACACCCACATCCACACAGCCACACCAACAACACACCCACATCCACACAGCCACACCAACAACACACCCACATCCACACACCCACACCAACAACACACCCACATCCACACACCCACACCAACAACACACCCACATCCACACAGCCATACCAACAACACACCCACATCCACACACCCACACCAACAACACACCCACATCCACACACCCACACCAACAACACACCCACATCCACACACCCACACCAACAACACACCCACATCCACACACCCACACCAACAACACACCCACATCCACACACCCACACCAACAACACACCCACATCCACACACCCACACCAACAACACACCCACATCCACACACCAACAACACACCCACATCCACACAGCCACACCAACACACTCCATCCTAATCTCTAATCCTCATGAAACTAAAACACAAAACTTACATACAATTAATAAGAAAAACAAACAATACAAACACCCATTAACAAAAAAATTAATCACAATAATTTCCTTTAGCACAAATCTATTCATCTGTGTTAATAAATAAATATATAAATAAATAAATAAATAAAGTCAAATACTTTCTGGCTTAAAAAAAAAATAATAATAATAAAACAAAGTAAAAATAATAACAAAAATAATAATAAAAAACAATAATAATAATAAAAAATAATAATAATAAAATAATAATAACAATAATAAAAAGTATCGACATTCCAAAGTGCAACTAAAAAAAAGTTAGACAATTTCTCTTCGTCAGTTTCTTCCACATTCAGACTTTCTCTAATGTTGGCTATAAAAAAGAAAGGTGTGATTGATAGAAAGCTTAGATGTGTGTGTACTGTGTGTGATAGTAAGAACCTCTGTTGTAGCATTTAAGATGAAGCTTGAGAAATATGAAAAAAATTTTAATATATTTTTTCCTAAGCTTATGTATATTAAATCGTTCTTATGCTTTTGTAAATTAAAACGTTCCTAAGATTTTGTATATATTAAAACGTCCCAAAGCTTTCGAATATATTAAAACGCTCTTAAGCTTTTGTATATTAAATCGCTCCTAAGCTAGTATATATTAAAACGTCCCAAAGCTTTCGAACATATTAAAACGCTCCTAAGCTTTTGTACATTAAATCGCTCCTAAGCTAGTATATACTAAAACATTCCTAAGCTTTCGTAAATTAAACGTCCGTAAGTTTTTATATGCATTAAAACAGTCTTACACCAGATTAAGCTTATCATAAGATACACCAGATTAAGCTTAACGAAAGGTACACCTGTACTTAGCTTCTCTCTCACCTGTGTTGATTAATCACATGTTCCTTACCTGTAAAAGAAGAAAAAAAAAGAATATTAGTTTTATTATTGTAAGCGATCAATGAGGGAAAGAAGAGCCAGCTGCAAGAGTGGCCTGATGTAGTGGTAGCCGGATAATAGGGTAGCCAGATATTGTGGTTACCAGGTAGAGAGGTAGCCAGATATGACTAGCCAGGTGTAGTAGTAGTAGTAGAAGCCAGATATAGAGATCAACAGACGTCCAAACAGCCAGATATTGTACAAGGTATAAAGGTAGCCAGATATAAACTAACCAGGTGTAGAGGTCATACAGACAGACAGGTGTGGTAGAACAGGTGTGTAAACAAGTGTGAATTACTGGATGTCAAGGGATGTGTTATGGGATATGGTGTCATGAACCAGGTGTCAAATGGGGGGTGAGGGTGTCATGGGCTGTGTCATATGGGAGTTAGTGGTATAATTCGGGTGTCAAACGTATTGGTGGGTAACATAAGGTGAGTGCCATGGGTTAAGTTATCATGAGTCAGGTGACGTGTGTTCTGGGGGTCACTGGCAGAGAGTCGTGGGTTTACTAGTGGAGCGGCATCAAGGAAGGAGAGAGGGACGGGGGGAAGTGAGGGAGGGAAGGAGGGAGGGAGAGAGAGAAGGAGGGAGGGCACCGCTACAGTTTCACCACGACATAAATAACAGCTTACTCGTCATGCGGGAGACTGTGGAGTGATTGATGGGCGTTAGGCGAGGGGGGTGGAAGTCTGTCTGGGTGTTCTTTGGGGGAGAGGGAGAGCTGGGTGTCTGGGGGAGGTCGGGGGAAGGTGGGTATCAGGGGAAGGTGGGTATTTGGGGGAGGTGGGGGGAGAACTGGGTATCTGTGGAAGCTGAGTATCTGGCCGAGGGGGGGGGGGAGAGCTGGTAGGGAGAGACCTGGGTGCCTGGGGGGGGAAGAGACTGCTTGGACAGACGTTGTGAGAAGGTGTACATCAACACATGTGAAGAGCAAGATGTTGGACAGCAAGAATATAACAAGCCTCATTATACCTATGTTATGTTGGTCAATTATATCAACAGATTCATAGAAATAAAACTAAAGCAAATATATTCTACTACAAAATTATCTTCATTATATAATTTATCAAAGGAAAACTATTGTCTTTTAATGTAAATATTTATAATGAGATTCTATATTTTCTGTGTTAAAGCGTAAACTCAAATATTTTAATAAAGCTAAAAAAACAAAAAAAAAAAAAACACCCACTGACCCTAAATTGACCCATAAGAACATAACGTTGACAGTACTTAACTTCACTTCCCTTCCCATCTAAATTCTCTAATCAAACCCAACCAAAAAAAAAATAAACTACCAAAAATAAAATAATAAAACCGACATATTATTTAATTGAGAAAGTAATCAGTAATAAAAATATCACTGTGGTTAATATATTTTAAAGACTAACAACTAACTTAAACTTCACTTGAGTTCTAGGTTACCACGGCCACCAGACCTGTAGACCAGACCAGTTCAACAACTTCGTCAACATTAGCTCATAGTGTATCATCAAGCGGCACTATTTGGTCTCGTTAAGTGCAGTTACTTACAAGGTTTTACGTAAGTAGTAGTGTGATAAAACAGAGTAGAGCAGAAAGTTTACATGTGGTCACCGCCGCCGATCATGACCCGACAAACGACCCGACATATGAACCGACAAATGTTTGTTTGTTCGGATACGATTATGAAAAAGTTCAGTAGATTCAATAAGAGTAATTTAGGTATGACGTCAGACTAACATAGGCATGACGTCAGACTAACATAGGCATGACGTCAGACTAACATAGGCATGACGTCAGACTAACATAGGCATGACGTCAGACTAACATAGGCATGACGTCAGACTAACATAGGCATGACGTCAGACTGACATAGGCATGACGTCAAGACAATAATTAATATAGATATAATATAAACTAAACAACATAGGAAATAAAGAAAATTATTGATACCATTTATATAAGCAATAAATAAGTCTTTAAATAAAATAACATAAACGCGACATAAATAAAATTGTTAATACAGATATAAAGATAATAATAAAGGTGAGAAAATAAAGCAAACTGATACAGGTGTGAAATAAATTGGAATAAATCAATGAACCATATCGTAGTTATTAGTGAAGCCTTTTATAGTATATATATATATATATATATATATATATATATATATTATATATATATATATATATATATATATATACCCAGGTAAACCAGGTAGATACACTAATTAACTACAGGTATATGTTATAAATATTACCTGTGTTGTGGCTGGTACTATTATAGGAAACACACACACACACACACACACACACACACACACACACACATCCTTGACCACCGAAGGGTCAAGACGTACCTGGCGCTCCTCTCGGAGCAGCCAGGTCAACTGTTAAGTTGGCCCATACCAACCCCCTCCCCTGAACCCTCCTCCCCACCGGAATATCAACAAGTTCTCGCCAGAAGTTACAATTTCATTTAGGAAAGGAACGGAACCAGTGTTAAACAGAGGTGAACAGTGGTGAGCAGTGCTTAAGTCAGTGAGAACAACTCAACAGTAACAGTCGTACACAGTGAGGTCTCAGGTACCCAGTGATAACGGCCCGTGATAACCAGCGATGTGTTAATCCGTCTACGATAGGAAGGCCTGGGACCAAACCTCACTCATATAACACCATCTGTGAGGGAATTACTACACCACATGTCCCTCATAACACCATATGTGAGGGAATTACTACACCACGTCAAGTCCCTCATCACACCATCTGTGAGGGAATTGCTACACCCCGTGAGGCCCCCTCATAACACCATCTGTGAGGGAATTACTACACCACGTCAGGTCCCTCATAACACCATCTGTGAGGGAATTACCACACCACGTCAGGTCCCTAATAACAACATCTGTGAGGGAATTACTACACCACGTGAGGACCCTCATAACACCATCTGTGAGGTAATTACACCACGTGAGGTCCCCCACAACACCATCTGTGAGGGAATTACTACACCACGTGGTCCCTCATAACACCATCTGCGAGGGAATTACTACACCACGTCAGGTCCCTCATAACACCATCTGAGGGAACCACTACATCACGTGAGGTCCCTCCTAACACCATCTGGGAGGGAGTTACTACACTACGTGTTTGCTGTTCAACACGTACAATCCTATATTAATCTGTATGTTCACTGTATGTTCCTTTACCTTTCTGTAATGAAGGCTTTTGTTAAACCACCAATGTATGTATTAAGTCATTTATGTCCAAATGTATATTTTCAGCCTTCGGGCTGCAGAACTTTTTCAATAAACCGTTAATTATTATTATTATTATTATTATTATTACACACACACATATCTCTAACCCTAACCTAACCAAACCTAATCTAACATTCCTCTTATATACATAAAATTAACAGGTAAGTTAATACTGCAACAGGTATCATAACCAAACAGGCGACCTCTCTCTCTCTCTCTCTCTCTCTCTCTCTCTCTCTCTCTCTCCACCAAACGACCTAAACTACACCACTACAATAAAATTCTTATATAATTCTAGCATTGTATTTATGGATCCATAATAAAATAATCTTCCCTCACTGTGTTTTACCTGGAGAGACGATGGCAGGTAAGTGAGGCACCTGTCCTAGATGCTAATTAAGGGGTAAAGACATATATTCTATGGTTAAAATTGGTGTTAATAATTTTATCCCTATTATTTATAAATCAATTCCTTTTATAATTATAATTTGTTAGAATAATTGATGATTTTTTTATGACAATAAAGGGCAATTAAATTTATAATAAATGACATTAAAAGAAATCCTGATGATGATGATGATGACGATGATGACTGTTAATGATGATGATGATGATGATGATGATAATAATAATTATGATGATGACGATGATAACTGTTAATGATGATGATGATGATAATGATAATAATAATTATGATGATGACGATGATGACGATGAGGACTGTTAATGATGACTGTTAATAATAATGATGATGATGATGATAATAATAATAATGATGACTTTTAATGATGACGATGATGATGAATGTAAATGATGAAAATTATGATGATGACGATGATGACCGTAGCCTCTCTGTGATTATAAGACTCAACCAACCTGAAGCTTCACCTAGACAAAAACGACCTGGTTACTCAGCCAATCAAAACACCAGTTAATACCCACACTTAAATCTCATTGTTGAACGTAACCTCTAGAACACAAAACAGATGATCTAAATTATTATATATATGTTGAGTAATGTTTAATACAGTTTATATATGTTCAATAATGTTTAATACAGTTTATATATGTTCAATAATGTTTAATACAGTTTATATATGTTCAATAATGTTTAATACAGTTTATATATGTTCAATAATGTTTAATACAGTTGATAGTATTTATTTGTTGATGGTGTGTATGTTTGTATGTTTGGTGACTCAAGAATTTAGGTCTTTAGGTGTGATGACGGGGATATTTTTTACACATTACAAGTAAAAAATATTTTCCGTGTTTTTTTTCTTCTGTAATGATGAGGTTAAACTATTCTTAAACCAACCTGGACTGTTTTATTGTTTTAAGTTCAATATCATTTTTTTTTATAGTCAATAAAAGTCAGGTTTTGTTTTATTCCTACATTGGTTTAGTGAAGAGTTATGAACACATAATGAATACACGTTTAAAAAAAAATCATCTCATTTCGTTGTCATCTACCAAAATTATTTCCTAATCAGAGAGTCATCAGTTACGGAGCTTCAGTACAGACCCACTATTACGCTGCTGTGGGCTGGTCAAACACACAGGCGCCTCTAATAAATGACCATATTATTGTTATGACAGCAGGACGATTACCCTATGAGGTTGATGTCTTCCTGTGATTTGTCAGCAGCGGTTTTAAGACACTGGAGTTTAGGAACGGTAAATTATCAGCTACCAGGGGCCGGGAGGATGCCGCAGGCGACAACTACCACTGATTGTTTTCACATTTACTGAAAATTCAACAGAGTTTTAACATTCAACAGTAACTTTCCTCGCTGTTGGCGGTAAATTGCTCCGATCACACACATTGTTTGTATGATGGTGCGTCCCATAGGCATGACTGCTCGTTGGGGACAGCATGGACACAACAGATGGTATATACTTGGCCTTCAGTACACAATAGTGACAGATACTACTCGATCATTTTCACTCCCCGAGCATGAAAAGTTAGGTACCCATTTACACCTGGATGGACTCGGGGTGGCCCGGAATCAAACCAGCGACCTATAGGACAGGGGGGGGGGGGGGGGGGCGAGTGTTGTATGTACTCGGCCATCGCATCCTCTTGTTGTGTTAGTTTATAGAAAATGTAATAAGTCACATACACACAACAATACTGTGTTGATAAAGCAATACAAATTATTCTCTTCGGTAAAACTATTAAATATAGAACTTGCCATTATGACCAACAACAACAACAATAACAAGAACAAGAACATAAAACAAGTAACAACACAGGGACTTGTTATAATCACCAACAACAATTATACAATCTTTACTCTCCACACTCCCTCAGTACAAGTCATTTACAAACGTCTAAAACTAATTCACATGTTTATTCTACCTGTGTTATCCAATGTGACACCTGTGTTATCAGATGGCACCTGTGATTAGCAGAGGATAACTTCTTAGTGCCAAGAGCAATAATATCCACAATGTACAACAAACGCTGCACAAATATTATTAATCACATCGTTACTTTATTTTAGTTAATGTTTAATTACCTTACATATCGCTGGTGTATTAATAAAACAACAACAACAACAACAACAACAACAATAACAATAATAATAATAACAAGAACAAAAACAATAATAATAATAACTAAAACAAAAACAACAATAACAATAAAATTCTTACCAATATCAGTAACCAAAAAATCTGAATAAATTAACACGCAAATATAACTCCAAACAACTTCCCTCACTCACACACACACACACACACACACACGTTCTAAGCTGTTACCACCACTAATGTTTCCAGGAGCAGCGTGAGGTATCAGTCTCTTTCCATTTTCCTCTTAACCCAGAGCTTAACACAAGATGATATACTGACAAGGTGATGAGCAGGACGTAACTAAACTACTGTCTGTAAATTTTGTGGTTAGGAGGTGTGTAACGGGGGAAGATGAGAGTGTGAAAGAGGTGTGTGTGTGTGTGTGTGTGTGTCGACGGTAGAAAAAGAATTAAACTGACATAGTAACTGGCAAACCACAAATTGAATTATACATTGAAATTACGAATAAAAATTAACTACTTAAACACACACACACACACACACACACACACACACACCTCGAACACTTCCGGACACACGGCTGGTTACACGGTGTCACAGGTAGCACAAGGCAACGGGTATGAATTTCAAGGGTAATTACGGGAACGAGCACCCGAAGCAGGTAGGCAAAGGCAGGTAAGCGGGTAGATAGGTGGGGTGGGGTGGGAGAAAGCACAGCAATAGGAGGATGAGTGGGCGGGTGTTGCTTCATTAACCCCCACCCGATTTCCTCCATCCTCTCCCTCCCTCTACCCCTCCCCCTTTTCCTCCCCTTCCCTCGACTCTCCCATTCATGCCAATTTCCCTTCTGCTTCATCCTGTTTTCTCACTCCTCCCCCTCCTTCCCCATCCTCCTCCTTCCCCACCCCCTCCCCCATCCTCCTCACGTGTGTATGTGTGTATATGCATCCTATCACGGGACGTCCCCCTGGTCACACACACACACACACACACACACACACACACACACACACACACACACCATCCAGATATAATGATGAACAATGATGTTATCGCTTCAGCCTCAAGAGAGTTTCACAATATAAGTAATAACTGGAATTGTCTCTCGACATGCAGATCATGCAGGCGCGTAATGCTGTTGTGAAGATGTAGGTCGGCTCTCACCTCTACCTCCCTCAGTACCGACCTGTCTACCTGTCTACTTACCTCAGTTAATCTCTCAGACTCTCCCTCACGCCATTAGTTACTCTCGCAAACACCCCCTTTCACCTCTCCTTTCCTCAGTTTCTCTCCCTCCCTCCCTCAGTTTCTCTCCCTCCCTCCCTCAGTTTCTCTCCCTCCCTCCCTCAGTTTCTCTCACTCCCTCCCTCAGTTTCTCTCCCTCCCTCCCTCAGTTTCTCTCCCTCCCTCCCTCAGTTCCTCTCCTTCCCTCCCTCAGTTTCTCTCCTTCCCTCCCTCAGTTTCTCTCCCTCCCTCCCTCAGTTTCTCTCCCTCCCTCCCTCAGTTTCTCTCCCTCCCTCCCTCAGTTTCTCTCCCTCCCTCCCTCAGTTCCTCTCCTTCCCTCCCTCAGTTTCTCTCCCTTCCTCCCTCAGTTTCTCTCCCTCCCTCACTCTCCCTCCCTCCCTCAGTTTCTCTCCCTTCCTCCCTCAGTTTCTCTCCCTTCCTCCCTCAGTTTCTCTCCCTCCCTCCCTCAGTTTCTCTCCCTCCCTCCCTCAGTTTCTCTCCCTTCCTCCCTCAGTTTCTCTCCCTCCCTCCCTCAGTTTATCTCCCTCCCTCCCTCAGTTCCTCTCCTTCCCTCCCTCAGTTTCTCTCCCTTCCTCCCTCAGTTCTCTCCCTCCCTCACTCTCCTCCCTCCTCAGTTTCTCTCCCTTCCTCCCTCAGTTTCTCTCCCTCCCTCCCTCAGTTTCTCTCCCTCCCTCCCTCAGTTTCTCTCCCTCCCTCCCTCAGTTTCTCTCCTCCCTCCCTCAGTTTCTCTCCCTTCAATAATATCTCCTAAATGTGGTTCAAATTAACATATATTGTCATTCTTGTTTATCATTGTCTCTACACCAGCTAGTACTCAACCCTCATGTCCTATACGTGTGTTAGTAGTACTCAACCCTCATGTCCTATACGTGTGTTAGTAGTACTCAACCCTCATGTCCTATATATGTGTTAGTAGTACTCAACCCTCATGTCCTATACGTGTGTTAGTAGTACTCAACCCTCATGTCCTATACGTGTGTTAGTAGTACTCAACCCTCATGTCCTATATATGTGTTAGTAGTACTCAACCCTCATGTCCTATATATGTGTTAGTAGTACTCAACCCTCATGTCCTGTACGTGTGTTAGTAGTACTCAACCCTCATGTCCTATATATGTGTTAGTAGTACTCAACCCTCATGTCCTGTACGTGTGTTAGTAGTACTCAACCCTCATGTCCTGTACGTGTGTTAGTAGTGAGGTTTATGACACGTACATAACCTCACCTAAAATGAGACTTTTACCAACACACACACACAGACAAATGACTGTATAGCCGAGTGTTGTATAGGCTTAAAACCATAGGGCCAAAAAAATTTATATCCTATGTATTTTCGTCTATATGATATACTGGAATGTTAATATTTCTTACTTGATGTTATTAATATATCGTCTATCCTAAGTTAAAATAAATGTTATATTAACCTCAAATACATAATATAAAACTAATGAGATAATTCATGGTAACCCCAGGAGAATCAGGACTCAAGAATGAAGATATTTTTATAAAATTATGCCAAATTTTCATATTATTTAGTTACTTTTCTTATTGATTGATTCACTATGAAGCTTCACATTATACATCAATAACCAATTATATATCGAAAACTTATGAACACTGAACGGAAATATGTGAGATTATTATTTGGTTTTGTTCATTTAGCGTAATTACCTGTTAATTATTATTCACACCAGTACCTTTACCTGTTGTTAGTCTATTATGATCCAAGGAGAAACTATGTAGAGAGAGAGAGAGAGAGAGAGAGAGAGAGAGAGAGAGAGAGAGAGAGAGAGAGAGATCCGAGTGTAGATAATGAAACTCGGTCGGAAACTCAGGAACTAGTCAATACATTTCTTTAAAAGGGTTTCGTCTTATTTCTCAATAATGTCGTGAGGACTTGGATTGATATTTCATTTTAATTTAATGTAATATAGTGTTATAGAAGAAGCTGTACGTAATATATTTTATTTATTTTTTTTTTTATTAGTTTATTTTTTTTTTGCTGTCATGGGGTAACACTAAAACTATTAGTACATATCTATGACTTCTCCTTGGATGTAGCCGTGAGAGATGGCATTACGTAACCTAAACTAACCTAACCTAAAGTAACCTAACCAAACCTAACCTAACCTAATTAAAAAAAATATCATTTCTTTATTTTTCACAAATATTCTTACAAAAGTTTTCTTGTTTTCCATAACGATCACCTATGATATACCTGTAGCGGCCGGCAGGTGTAATGGTCCTATCTAAATTGACTTTCAGAATATTTTAGCCAAAGTTAGAGTCTAATTCTAATAAAGATTTCCTCAATTCTGAACCACGATGCTTTTATTTACAACTTTTAGAGTCAAAAAATCATATTATTTGCCTAATGGGAATTCTATAATATCTTTGTAAGTTTTTGCGTTATATTACATACTTACATACATACATACATACATACGAAGATCAAACAATCTCTCAACTTCATTATACTTTACAAAGTCAAAATAAATATGTATTTCCGGGAACTGAACATTACCTCCGCCATCACCATTACCACCATCACCACCACCACCCTGACTACCACCACAATCATCACCATCATCACTACCACCACTATCACTCCCACAACCACCACTACAAGTAACAAGATCACTAGATTACAAGATGTTGTAACCGCTAGACTAAGGTTAGGATATAAGTACCTCTGGCAGTATGTTCCTCAGGCAGATGTGAACAAGACTAAGTGTAAAGTGTGCAGTCAGACATACTGCCTCACACTCCTGTACTCACGCAGTTACGAATAAGTTACCCTTTTGTGTACAGAACTAAATAATTTTTTTTAAATATTCTGTAACATTCAATACCATAATATCCTGACCAATGGGGTTAGTTACACTGACCCTTTGTGACCTCGACTATGTAATCCTTTACGCTACCGCTCACAGGATGAGTATGGGATGCACAATAAACTAGTCGCTGTAAGTGGCAAAATTAACTAATTACCATCACCACCACCACTATCACCACCACCCACCACCACCACCACCACTACTACCACAATCCTAACCACCACCAGCTCACATTACACTAAACCACACGAATACAGTTGAAACATTAATAAAAGATTCACAATGACCACTTATGTAACAACTAGTGTTACTTAATATCCACTACTCACCTAACACACGTACATAATCAACCTGTTTATTCTTGTATAAATCGCTAAGAGTTGGAGAAATAAAAATAAGACAAAATTCGTCCCATGGTAAAAAAATAATATCAAGAAAAATAAGCTTACCACGTGAACACTGAGGGAAAATAAGCTTACAACATGAACACTGAGGTGAAAATAAGCTTACCAAATGAACACTGAGGGAAAAATAAACTTACCACATGAACAGTGCGGGAAAATAAGCTTACCACATGAATACTGAGGGAAAAATACGCTTACCCCATGAACACCGAGGGAAAATAAGCTTACCACATGAATACTGAGGGAAAAATAAGCTTACCACATGAACATTGAGGGAAAATAAGCTTACCACATGAACAGTGAGGGAAAATAAGCTTACCCCATGAACATTGAGGGAAAATAAGCTTACCACATGAAAACTGAGGGAAAAATAAGCTTACCACATGAACACTGAGGGAAAAATAAGCTTACCACATGAACAGTGAGGGAAAAATAAGCTTACCACATGAAAACTGAGGGAAAAATAAGCTTACCACATGAACAGTAAGGAAAAATAAGCTTACCACATGAACACTGAGGGAAAAATAAGCTTACCACATGAACATTGAGGGAAAATAAGCTTACCACACGAACAGTGAGGGAAAATAAGCTTACCACATGAACACTGGGGAGAAAATATTACCTAATGCTTTACTTCCATTTGAAACGACAATAATTTGACCTTCACGCAATTTCGAATGCAAATGTGTCGTAGGAGGGGGGGGGGTTGTTCTTCCTCCCGCTCACACCTCCAAGGTACCTCCTGCACATACCTCCAAGGCTCCTCCTGCACATACCTCCAAGGCTCCTCCTGTACATACCTCCAAGGCTCCTCCTGTACATACCTCCAAGGCTCCTTCCGCATATATACCTCCAAGGCTCATCCTGCACATACCTCCAAGGCTCCTCCCGCCGATACCTCCAAGGTTCCTCCCGCCCATACTTCCAAATCTCCTCCCGCCCACACCTTCAAGGCTCCTCCCGTCCATACCTCCAAATCTCCTCCCACCCATACCTCCAAATCTTCTACCGCCCATATCTCCAAATCTCCTCCCCCCCCTCACCTCCAAGGCTCCTCCATCACACACACACACACACACACACACACACACAACAAAATTACAATATTAAGGTCCCCGACAAGACATGCTGAAAACCACCTTCTTCCCCTCCTTCACCGCCGTCAGTGTATGTGTGTGAAGACGAGCGCTTACCCAACAACAGGATGACCCTACACACCCTGGGGACATCATCATACTGCTCGTGAATCAATTAGACTGTCTCAGCATACACTACGAGGGAAGGCATTATACTATTAGACCTCCATAATCACGCCAGTCACCAGTCATCCACTCGGTACCAATCATCCACTCGGTACCAATCATCCACTCGGTACCAATCATCCACTCGGTACCAGTCATCCACTCGGTACCAATCAGTATTTTTTGTTGTTTTAATAGTCTAACCTAACCAATCCGAACCAATCCTAACCAATCCTAACCTAACCTCACCAATCCTAACCAATCCTAACCAATCCTAACCTATCCTAACCTAACCAATCCTAACCTAACCTAACCTAACCTAACCAATCCTAACCAATCCTAACCTAACCTAACCAATCCTAACCTAACCTAACCTAAACCCTCAGAGATACAAGATGGAGTATGAACGTTTAGTCATTGAGGATTAATAAACTAAAAGTAATATCAACAACAGCCACGAAAAGTAATGTCATTTTTCACCAGTATTAACAAATAAAATTATAAAGTAACTAATATTTGTTTTACAACTACAAATAACAAAAACACAAATATTTTTTAAAAACTACAAATAACAAAAAAAACTATTATTTTCTAACAACTACAAATAACAAAAACACTAATATATTTTCACTAGTACTAACAAGTAAAACCACACAGACTAAAATTATCCTAACGAGACATTTTTCTAACTACACCAAAACAGGGGAAAGATTTTGTTTTTCTACACATGTTTTATGCATTAAGTAGCGTGTTCCGGGAGGTTATTCAGGGATAATAAATATGTGTAATAACATAGAAATGACTTAAAGTTCCTGTGATCTTGTTTATCAGTGTTTGTGGTTAGGTTGGGTTAGGTTAGGTTAGGTTGGGTTGGGTTAGGTTAGGTTAGGTTGGGTTGGGTTAGGTTAGGTTGGGTTGGGTTAGGTTGGGTTGGGTTGGGTTAGGTTGGGTTTGGGTTGGGTTGGGTTGGGTTAGGTTGGGTTGGGTTAGGTTGGGTTGGGTTGAGTGTTTTTTTTTAATAGTGTTGCATGTAGTTGTGTGGTTGCCAACTTTTCAATGTTCCTGGTTGAGTACTGTCTATTTTTAAGTGACATCATTGTGGTCAGGAGTCGATGTGATGTCGATAAGGAAGAGCCTTTATTAATGTATTATATATTGAAGGTTAGTACAGTGTTACCGTAGACTAACCTAACCTAACCTAACCTAACCAAACCAAACCAAACGAAACGAAACGAAGCCAAGCCAAGCCAACCTAACCTTATAATTAGACTCTAGACTATAGTACTGAGGGACGTGTATAGCCCCGAGGCGAGGTAAGGCGGTGAGTGTCCACGGTCCGTCACTCACCGCTGCTTCTCTGGGTTAGTTGAGTGTAAGGTTGGTTGTGGTCAGTGAGGAGCGTGTGAGTTACTTTATCTCTGAGTGACTGCTTGTGAGAAAGAGGGGGGGGGGGAGGGAGAGAGGAAGGGGGGGGAGGGAGAGGGAGGAGGGGGGGAGAGGGGTCAGAGGGAAGTGGAGGTAGAGGTCAGGAGTGGAGGGAGTGGCGCGGAGGTAACGGTGGCCAATAACTGGTAGAGGGAGCAGGTGTTGATTGCCTCAGGTATGTCAGTTGCAGGTGTAGGGTGACCCAGGTGTGCCAATAACTAATAGGCAACAGGTGTGGTAAGGTGTCTCAGGTAATCACTTCATTAACACACTAACTCACCTGACGAGAACAACACAGTTACTCTATGCTCGTTCAGTAGTTGTGGTTGTTTGAGGTAATTACTACAAAGGGTGATTTATGATTACACTCAGTTTATAGCAGTAAATATAAAGTGGTATTTTAATCAATAATATTATTTTATATTTCTTGCATTAAAACTTTCCAGGTCAATTAAATATTATAATCACCAATGTTAATTATTTTTTATCTATCATAATTAACATAAATCTTCTGCTATATTAACATTTACCGGATAATTTATATTAATGTTAAGTTTTAATTAATATATTTTGTCTATAAATTAAGGTTGTTGCCGCTCTAAATTTATAGATCAATTTCTATATTAATCTCAGAATAAATTACAACAACATATATGAGTTATAATCACATGTATAAAGGATTTAGTATATCATTATAGAAAAATAAGTATATTAAAGTTGAACTATATATCTCACGAAAACACCTGAGATACTTATACTTACTTGTACTTACTTATACTTACTTATACTTCAGTAGTTGGCCAGACACTGATACTTTAGCCCATTAATACACTAGAAAAAAATCAATGAAATAAATAATTAAATAAATATAAGGGTAGGGGGGGTAGGGGTAGGGGAGGGAGAGGGGTAGGGGGAAGGGGGGTAGGGGTAGGGGAAGGGAGAGGGGAGGGGAGAGGAAGTAGGTGAAGGTTAGGAGGGGGAAAGAGAGGAAGGGTATGTATGTATGTATGTATGTATGTATGTATGTGTGTATGTATGTATGTATGTATGTATGTGGTGCTCTTCTCTAACCTACACAGCGAAACGGACAACGAACAAAAACCGTACACGACATCGTAAATGGAAACGCCGACTGTTGAGATAAAACCACACGCAAAAATATCAATTGGAATTCCTACTGCCTTAAGTCATCACATATGAGGGTAATTACTGTGAGTTAAGTCTTCATATCCTTGTAGAAAAAGTTTACCTGTGTGTATAAAACGTGAGCCTAACCTGACCTGACCTAACTTAACCTAACATAACCTAACCTAACCTAACCTAACCGAACCTAACCTAACCTAACCGAACCTGACCTAACCTAACCTGACCTAACCTAACCTGACCTGAACTAGCCTGACCTGACCTAACCTAACCTAACCTAACCTGACCTAACCTAACCTAACCTAACCTAACCGAACCTAACCTAACCGAACCTGACCTAGCCTGACCTAACCTAACTTAACCTGACCTGACCTAACCTAACCTAACCTGACCTGACCTAACCTAACCGAACCTACTACAACATTTCACAACTCGCTTACAACCCACCACAACACACACACCTACAACCCACCACAACACACAACCTACAACCCACCACAACACACAACCTACAACCCACCACAACACACAACCTACAACCCACCACAACACACAACCTACAACCCACCACAACACACAACCTACAACCCACCACAACACACAACCTACAACCCACCACAACACACAACCTACAATCCACCACACCACACAACCTACAACCCACCACAACACACAACCTACAACCCACCACAACACACAACCTACAACCCACCACAACACACAACCTACAATCCACCACACCACACAACCTACAACCCACCACAACACACAACCTACAACCCACCACAACACACAACCTACAACCCACCACAACACACAACCTACAACCCACCACAACACACAACCTACAACCCACCACACCTACAACATATGACGCAGTAGAAATCCTATAAAAAAAACAACCACCACTTACAAAGTCATCCAACAACAACTGGTAGCTGGTGTTTTAACCCTCCGATACTGTTAGATAATGCCACGCTGTTGTAACCAGTTTTTACACTCACATAATATTGATAAAAAGACAACACCATCATCATCACCACACCTGCTTCTCTGGCTGGCCACTTGCAGGAGGCTGAGGTATAGCGAGGCCCAGGTTGTGTCTTCTTCTAGTGTGGCCAAGTTGTGTTTATTAGTGTGGCCCAGTTGTGGTTACTACTAGTGTGGCCCAGTTGTGTCTCCTGGTAGTGTGGCCCAGTTGTGTCTCCTGGTAGTGTGGCCCAGTTGTGTCTCCTGGTAGTGTGGCCCAGCTGTGTCTTGTTTAACGCCACAACAGCCTAAAATTCTATCAAGGTAAAATTGATACATACACACACACACACACACACACACACACCACTTCGTTTTTTTTGTACTAAGTTGACTACAAGTTATAAATATATTTCTTGGCTACAGATATATTTGTTTCTATTCATTATGTAGAACTAATTTCCTATAGTCCCTCTAAATTCTACAGTAATTAAACAAAACAAAATAAACTGAACAATTCTCATCCTGGTCCGTGATTCTTGGCAACATCCGACCACCACTTGGGATGTTACCACTCCTTGCTTACCAGGATCACCAACACCACGAAAACAACAGTCCCACACGGGTGACTAAGGCGGTGGCACCAGTTCGTCAGGCCACCGTCAGGAGGTGTAGGTAATGGGTTTTGGAAGTTGTATTTATGTTTCTTGAACCTTTATATAGTGATTATTTAACCTGTTGTTGTGTTATTATGGTGCATAGTTAAGATTAATGGTGATGTTATAGTGTTGTGAGGATAAAACACACTATATTAAGTATTGACAGTATAACTTAATGTTCATTGATAATATATGTTATAAGCTATTAATGTCAACTGTGGTAGCTCTTGTGTAAAACTCCACAGTAAATGTTATTAATGAAGCAACAATACCAAGTACGTTATTGTCAACACATTATATATTGGACACATAACGCAAAATTCTCCAATATTTTCTGTTGTGATAACTGAGAACTACTTCCATTTCGAATATAAGTTGTCAACATTGGTAAGATAATAAGCCTTCAAACACATATTTAATACACCTTATAATTGTCTAAATGTAAACAATTAAAATGGCGTCAGGGGATGGTAAGGTGAGGTGATGTGACGTGAGGAGACGAAGAGGAGGTGAGGGAGGTCTCTGTGACGCGCTGGACAGAGGACAGTTAATCTATGTAAACGTTGCCGGATCAGCTAATGAGTCAGATTATATCATTGTGGTCCCAGGCTACTGTGTGCACCTCACGTCTCGGGAGGGGATCACACCTCACGGAGAGAGTGGATTGACAACGTTGAGTGTACTAGTCGGTAATGTCCTCAACTGTACCTGTAATTAATTAGTGTGTATATCTTCAACATCTCTTTGTCATTTATGTACAGAAGAAAGAAGAACGAAAATATAATAATAATAAAAGAAAAAAGTTAAGTTAATAAACAAAGCAAAATAACCTTTACTTTTTTTTTTTTTTTTTTTTTTTTTACCGTCCAGTCACCACTTCCCCTGGCCGGAGTTTCCTGTGAGGGCGAGTGGGTGGGGTAGCCAGGTAGCCACTTCCTCGTCACCCAGGAGCGCCCCGCACGTCATCACTACCTCCTGACGACGCTTATTACGACACACGTCTCTCTCTCTCTCTCTCTCTCTCTCTCTCTCTCTCTCTCTCTCTCTCTCACACACCTTTTGGCTAGTCAATCCTTGTCCGGCGGTGAATCTTAAAGGTACATTGTAATCGTCAGCTGCATAGTAAACACACACACACACACACACACACACACACACACACACACCATCTTGGGCGGAACTGAATAGAGGAGGATCTTCTTTTTTCTTTTTTACTGAGGGTGTTTCTTGTGTTCGTTCAGCATCTTAATTACCAAACTGGTTTCCTGTACACCACTGATCTGTTCCTTAGTCTCACGATGTACACAGTAAAATGGTATTGGGTAGACTTGATATCATGATCCCCCCCCCCCTACAATGAAGCCTCTGAGAAGCCTTTTAATGGTCGAAGTGAAGCCTTTAGCATCATCCACACTAACCTAACCTAACCTAACCTAACGTCCATACACGGCACAGTGAATCATGTTGTCAGGATACAGTGGGCCCTTGTACCCAGACCACAATAAACACTATAGCCAGACCAAACCGAACACTATAACCAGACCAAAACGAACACTATAGCCAGACCAAACCGAACACTATAGCCAGACCAAAACGAACACTATAACCAGACCAAAACGAACACTATAGCCAGACCAAACCGAACACTATAGCCAGACCAAACCGAACACTATAACCAGACCAAAACGAACACTATAGCCAGACCAAACCGAACACTATAGCCAGACCAAACCGAACACTATAACCAGACCAAAACGAACACTATAGCCAGACCAAACCGAACACTATAGCCAGACCAAACCGAACACTATAACCAGACCAAAACGAACACTATAGCCAGACCAAACCGAACACTATAGCCAGACCAAACCGAACACTATAACCAGACCAAAACGAACACTATAGCCAGACCAAACCGAACACTATAGCCAGACCAAACCGAACACTATAACCAGACCAAAACGAACACTATAGCCAGACCAAACCGAACACTATAGCCAGACCAAAACGAACACTATAGCCAGACCAAAATGAAAACAATAGAGCCACATCAAAATGACCTCTACGGCCGGGACACACAAGATCTGTTTAAAACCAAAGAGGCGCAATAAACTTCAACACAGCAAGGCCACGGATAACATTAGCCAAGGTAAACTATAGTAGACTCTTCAGCCCCATTATAATGAACACCCTCCAGTGAGATGATGTTGGATTCTTATGGGAGGATGGAGTAAATCTTGAGGGTAAGAGGAGGAGCTAGAGGAGGAGGAGTCGGTGGTGGTGGTGGAGTCGGTGGTGGTGGTGGTGGAGTCGGTGGTGGGTCGGTGGTGGAGGAGTCGGTGGTGGTGGAGTCGGTGGTGGAGGAGTCGGTGGTGGTGGTGGAGTCGGTGGTGATGGAGGTAGAGGAGACGGAGGGGGAGGAAGAGAAGACGAAGAAGGAGAAGGAGGAGGAGGAGGAAGAGATATGCAGATGCCGGCTAGTCATCTGGTATACACTGCAGAAGGAAGGTCTCATCATCCACACACTTACCATCATCTTGGGCGAGTTTTGTTTTTTTTTTTTTTTTTGCTATGCTTGATATTCTCTGCCCTCCATAAACTATTAGTGCATTGTCTAGGCAACACGCTCTTGTAATGTTCACCTGCATTATTCACCCGTGGTACCTGCTGCATTCGGGGGGGGGGGAGAAGGGGAGGGGGGAATGTGGAGAGGAAGGAGGGGAGGGTGAGGAAGGAAGGAGGGGAGGAAAGGAGGAGGAGGAAGCAAGCAGGAGAGAAAAGAGGAGGAGGAAGGACAAGAGAAAGGAGGGGAAAGAGAAGAGGAAAGAGGGGGAGGAAGGAAGGAGGGGGGGAGGAAGGAAGGGAGGAGAGGGTGAGGAAGGAGAGGAGGGTGAGGAAGGAAGGGTAGGAAGGAGAGGAGGGTGAGGAAGGAAGGAGGAGAAGGTAAGGAAGGAAGGAGGAGAGGAAAGAGGGGGAGGAAGGAGAGGAGGGTGAGGAAGGAAGGGGAGGGAAGGAGAGGGGGTGAAGGAACGACATCTTTCCGGTCTGTCTGTTTTCAAAGTAAGGGAGTTGCGTGTTAACTCCTAATTCCACACATCCTAACACATGCATTACCAATTTGCCTCCATTTTGTGTCCGTATATTTCTTAATATCCGACAACTACCCTCGCCTTCCTTTCACATAAATTCACATGTATAATTTTTCTTTGGTCTGTTATAACATCCTTTTTGATGTGACCCCCCCACTCCCCCACTCCCCCACCCCTCTTTCCCCTCTTTCTCCCTCCCCCAACCTCCCTCACCCTTCCATCACCCACACACTCGCACCGACGTACCCACCAATACATAAGCTCCCCACCCACCCAACTTAAGTGATACTCCACCCACTCAACATAAACGCTACATTCACCCACCCACCCAACACAAATGCTCCACCCACCTACCCACCGAACACAAATCCTCCACCCACCCACCATTTAATGCTCCACCCACCTGATATTATTTCCCACAAGCATAGTGGTCACTTAGCCTCTGTAACGCATGGCTAGCAGCCCTGAACAGCCGGGATATTTCCACCACAATCTCTCTCTCTCTCTCTCTCTCTCTCTCTCTCTCTCTCTCTCTCTCTCAGTTCGTCATCACCCCACGCCCACAACACCACCAAAATAAACACTACGACTTAACTATGTATATCCCACCCTCTCCCCCTCACCCCTCACCCCTCACCCCCTCGTAGAGACATAAACCCTCTGTCAAAATGAACCCCCCCCCCAAAAAAAAAATAAATAAAAAATAAACAAAATAAATAAAATATATCAATAGCCACAAACAGGATGTAGCTTAAAGGAGAAAAAAAAAAGTTAAATTGAACGAAACAATGGGGAGCTGAGGCGTTTATAGTGGGGGTTGAACAAACAATACGTGCCTTTAATGTGAGGAGGAGGACACGAACTGGGCCGGGCGGGGGTGAGACTGCCTTAACCTGGCTCCGTCCTCAAGCCCAGGAAACAGCACTGGAAACAAAGAACACTTGAGTACAGGTTTTTTCTTTTTTTTTTTGGCTTTTCTGTTGATTTTTTTTTTTTTTGGCTTCTCGTGCGAGGTAATAAAATGGAATGTCTCATCGAGGGGGTAGAAGTGGTGTTGGTACGGTCGTGTGATTATAGTAGGTGGGGGGGGTTAGAGGATAGAGTGTTGGTTATCGAGGTGGTGTTGTTGTTGGTGAGGTTAAGGGTGGTGAAGGACAGGTGGTGAGGGGGTGGTAAGGGTGAGGGAGTAGGAGGAGAAGGGGTAGGTGAGGAAGGATGAGGAGGAGACGGGGGGGCGGGACGGGGGGGCGGGGCGGGGGAAGGGGGAGAAGGGGGACTAAATGAGCCAGAGCGCCTCCACCATGATACAACAGAGCTTTAAGATCCCTATCAAATTATTACCAGCGCGTGTAGCATTTTTCCCGCTAATAACCCACATTAACGCGAATAGTTTTGACTAAACGAGACATAATACATTGTTTATATCTCCGTTAAGATGAGCAAAATACAGACTCGCGCGGCCAAACTTGAGCATGTAAATAACCTAACAATAGTATTATCTCTCGTTGTCCGTCTGCCACTTACGCATGCGGCGGCGGCTGACCCTGCGGTGATTAAACACAGCCCTACCGCACATGTAAAATGATAACTGTGTGTATATCGTAGACCTACTGCTGCTGCTGCTGCTGCTGCTGCTACTACTACTACTACTGCTACTACTACTGCTGCTGCTGCCCTTCATCCTCCCCCTGGCCAACACCCACAGCTGCCACTTACCAGACGCGCCCTAACATAGAGGGAAGCAGTGTACTAGGCAGAGCAGCTACACCACAACACAGTCCCGGCCCCTAACGTGGTAGATATGAGATGCAAACCACCCACAAGAAGGGCAAAAAAGGGGCAGAAGATGGGTCCAGTCTTGCCCACGCCCCCGGGCACCGCGCGGTACATTTTGGAACTGTTATTTTAACCCTCCGACATTTTTCACCGAATACCACCACATAATTCCCTCTCGCTCTATAAAATATGTCCACGCTGATAATATATAATTACTAAAGCAACATCGTAAAATAAATAACCAGCATGAAGATCAAACTTGTATCAGCCAAAAACATCCGCGATACAACCAAAATGTGGCGGCCGGGCCAGGCGGGATGGATCAGTGGCCGGGCAAAGCAGGATGGATCAGTCGCTGGGCAAGGCGGGATGGATCAGTGGCCGGGATGGGCCACCCTGGACGGCCCGCCATAGCAGGTCTCCGCTTCTCTTTATTACTCACTAATGCTCCTCTACCTGGCTCCGTCACCCCCTTGCTCTACTGCCTTAATTACCACCTCCACTTAGCCTTGTTTGTCAGAAAACATCGCCTGGGTCGGAGAAAGCGTCCCTACGTGAGAGAATGTTCAACTTGACAATTACACTGATAGCGTATGTTAGGTAAGAAAAGGCGATGATTGAACATGTGTCGGTATTTTACTGAACGTTTAACCTGGTTTTAGAATGCAAAATACACGTTTTAAAACACATAATTGGTGAGTTTGTCTGCCAGTACGTTAAGGGGTAGTAAAACCAGGGTAAATGTGTCTGGAAGCTGAGGATGGAATGTTCAAGATAAGTCATACATACAGACATAGCAAAGATTAAGTTTTGTATACTCAGATCATACATGTACTAAATGTATTCAGCGACACACACACACACACACACACACACACACACACACACACACACACTGTAAACACGATAACTTTGGTGTTTTTAATCCACTCACTAATGAACCTCCATATGACGAATCATCTTCCTTGGGGTCATGATGAGGCTTGACATTTAAACACTGATCTTTAGTAACCTTTCTCAGATGACCACAATATTGGAAATGTCACACAGACGCTGGGACACACGACACCTGAGACACACAGACGCTGAGACACACAACACCTGAGAGACACAACACCTGAGACACACAGACGCTGAGACACAGACGCTGACACACACAACACGTGAGACACACAACACCTGAGCACCTGAGACACACAACACCTGAGACACACAACACCTGAGACACACAACACCTGAGACACACACCTGAGACACACAACACCTGAGTCACACAACACCATCAGTATTTCTTTAACATTGTGATGCCTTATGGGAGTACAGTGTGATAGGAAAATACTCAGAATATAATGATTTAAATTAGTTAGGTTTGTTTACTGTACCATAGGTGAGATAGATGGTATTACCTGTTCATTAAGGTATTCCTGATTAGTTCACCTGATGATTAAACACCTTAACATTATACTAAACTGAACTAACTTAATTAAAACTAACCTTATCTAACATAACGCTATAATAAACTGAATTAACTAACCAAATTGAACCTAACCTAACCTAACCTAACCCCCAAATAGTGTTAAGGTGTCTAATCATCAAGTAAAATTAATCTTGGGTTATTTTTCAGGTAAATCCATTTAATTCACAGATAAAAGAAGCAAATTAGGTGTGTCTGCTCTCCATTTAACTCTTAAGTATAAAATTAACTAAAAAAATGAAACAACTTTATTACCTGGAATGAAAGAAATGGCGAGAATGAAAACAAATTATTTATCTCCACTATAGAAGAAAACAGAAGGAAGAAAGAATAAGAAGAAAGTCAAAGTAATGAATGAATAACTTTCTCCAGGAGGTTTTAACACGATAGAAAGATGAGTAAATAAAAAGTATATGTAAAATTCTTGAAAGAAAAAGTGAAGACAGAATGGAGAGAGAGAGAGAGAGAGAGAGCGTATTTTTGTGAGTGAGTGCCAGGTTAGGTTAGGTTAGGCTAAATGAGCTGGGGGGGCTAATCTTCAGGTGATCCCGTTACAAGATATTTTTCACAGGGTTTGTGGGCGGCTATCAAGCACTCATTACCACCCACACACCCACTATCACCCAAACTTCATTCTCACCCACGTCACCAAACATTATCACCACCCCCCCCCCCCACGTCATCACCCCTCATCATCACCACCCACGTCACCATCCGTCATCATCACCACCTTAAATAAATCCGGAATATAAACCTTCTATTTTGATTTATTATCCGGATATCCGATTCATTTTTATTAGACCGGACTTGAAGGTTTTTCTCTCTCTCTCTACTCTACTCTGGTCCGGTTATTATGGTATAGAGTGGATAATTGGGCACTAGAGCTGAACACACACACACACACACACACACACACACACACACACTTTGTTGTTTTTTTCATTGTAATCAACTCTGTTTTTTAGGGTATGGAGGAGGTCTTAATATTTATCGTGGTGGTTGTGAAGTAGGTTAGTTGATAGTGGTGGTAGTAGTGGTAGTGTGAGGTGGTGGTGGTGGTGGTGGTGGTGGTGGTAGTGTGAGGTGGTGTGAGGAGGTGGTGGTGGTGGTAGTGGTAGTGTGAGGATGGTGGTGGTGGTGTGTGGTGATGGTGGTGGTGTGTGGTGGTGGTAGTGTGAAGTGGTGGTGGTGGTGTGGTGGTAGTAGTGGTAGTGTGGGTTGCAGTGCTTATGGTGGTGGTGATAATTTAGTCATGCTTGTAACGATGGTGGTTAGTGGTTACAGTGTTAATTGTGGTGCTGATGCTTGTGATGTTGGTGATGGTGGTAGTGTATTAGTGGTAGTAGTAGTAGTAGTAGTAGTAGTAGTAGTAGTAGTAGTAGTAGTAGTAGTAGTAGTGGTGTTGGTGGTAGTAATGATGATAATAAGTTAGGTTAAGTTAGGATAAAAAAAGGTAGGCGAGGTTAAATTAGGTTAGGTTAGGTTAAGTTAGGTTAGATTAGGTTAAGTTAGGTTAGGTTAGGTTAAAGTCAGGACAGGTGAGATAAAAAACAATTAATACAGCAGGTGCGCTAGAAAGAACCAAGAAACAGATGGGAAACACACACACCCCCCACCCCCACCCATCCACCAGCACCTATCAAGTACTGTACATAAATTCCCTGCCTTAAGTCACTGTAGATTACTACCCTCTTATGTATCCTATCAGTTCTCTATGTCATTTACACGCATGACAGCTTCCATGACAAAAACAAATAATAACAAAAAAAGTTACACCAAATAATAAGAGGCGAACGGTAGCAACCAACACACCTGCCTCTTGCGTGATGTGAATAAAATTTTTCCCAAACGTTTAATTTCCTGTGTTTTGGGTCTAATATTTTTCTGTTTCTTTTTTTTTGTGAGCCAACGTTCTAGATCAATCATTGACAGGTAACAGAGTGCATTTAGTATACCAGGTGTGGTTGGTATTGGCTCTCCTCCAGGTATGTCTCTCTCTCTCTCTCTCTCTCTCTCTCTCTCTCTCTCTCTCTCTCTCTCTCTCACCTGGTGTTACCTGTTGAGATTCTGGGATTTGTTAGTGAGATGGTGGTGGTGGTGGTAAGGAAAGATTGACACCCTGACATTAACTGATACCCTTAAATAATGATTGATGTCCTTAAATTGACACGCTTAAGAGTAAATGACACTTTTAGTTTAATTGACACCCTTACAATAATTGATACCTATAGAATAAGCGACACCCTTAAATAACTGACACCCTTGAAGTAACTGACACTCTCCCGCAGTAACTGACACAACACTATCAACCATACCACCACCACCACCACTACCAGTATTAACACCACTACCATATTTCTAACACTACCATAACATCAACTCCCACCATCTCTCTCTCTCTCTCTCTCTCTCTCTCTCTCTCTCTCTCTCTCTTTACAGCTCTTCCTCTTTTCTCATCTTTCTCTACCTCCACCCACCCTCATTCTCCCCCTTCTCTCTACCTCCACCCACCCTCATTCTCCCCCTTCTCTCTCTACCTCCACCCACCCTCATTCTCCCCCTTCTCCCTCTACCTCCACCCACCCTCATTCTCCCCCTTCTCTCTCTACCTTCACCCACCCTCTCTCTCTCTCACCTCCAGGGCTCCTCACATGGTCTATCACTGATCACTCGCTGTCTATAATGAAATTCAGATTGTACCGCCACCAGTCAGCTCTCCTCTATCCTCACTCAGTCGGGTGGAGGCCCTCTACTGACTGACCGGCCGCTCCACCTCCAGCCCACACACGCCCACTTTTTCCTCACATCCTGTAGGATTCCAAGAGACTTCACATCCTACAATCCTACAGTAACCGGAACACACACCCCCCCCCCCCCCCTCCTCCTCACACTCCCTGACACACTAACGAAGAGCAAGACAACGATATAGATGGTCTTCGTTAATGATCTTGATGGACTGAAAAGATATGAGGTGTATTTCGTGATGGTGAGGAACAGAATGTATGCGTGTGTGTGTCTGAGTGGGGGGGGGGGGGGGGGCAGCTGACGTGGTTAACGATGTCGGGTGGTGGTTATGACCGGTTGCCACATGCCTAACATTTTGGGCAACAAGGAAGAAGATATTACAGCCTGGGGGTGTGAGGGCCGGCAGGGTCAGGTGTAGGGGCGACCCAGGTAAGTGCTGTTGGGTACCTGTTGATGTGTGTGTGTGCGTGTGTGTGTGTGTGTTCGTATCAACACAGACACACATACACAGGCCTCTGACCATGACTGACCAGTAAGGACGGCTCTTGTTGACACCTGGAAAAGAATATACCTGCGCTTGTTTATAACAGTGTTCTTACAGGTAAATATTGCACAGGTAAATATTGACGCTTTCAATATTTGTCTATCGCCGAAACACCCAGAGTAAATACATATATTTTCAACGTTTTAATGTATACTGTCATTTTTGTTGATAAAATTCGCTATATCCAGTTAGTAAGCTTTTGATAATATATATATATATATATATATATATATATATATATATATATATATATATATATATATATATATATATATATATATATCAGACTGA